>JAUEDM010000008.1:1800000-1987500 GCA_033439685.1 Apodospora peruviana
CCTCGCCAAGTACCCCGAACAGGTCCAGAAGCTTCGTGATGAGTTCATGCCCCTCCTCGCTGCGTCTGGAAAGGACCACCTCGACACCAAGGACGTAGCCAAGGCCGTGCACCTCAACGGCGTCATCCACGAGGCCCTCCGCCTCAACCCGCCCATCCCGTCGGGCTACCCGCGCGTCACCCCTCCGGAAGGCATGACCATCCGGGGCACGTACATCCCGGGTGGCACAACCGTCGTCATCCCGCTGCGCACCTTGGGCCGGTCCGAGGCCTGCTACGAGCGTGCGACTGAGTTCGTGCCCGAGCGGTGGTACAGCCGCCCGGAGATGAACAAGCACAAGGACACTTTTGCGTCTTTTGGAATTGGCCCGTACGCCTGTATTGGAAAAGCGCTTTCGCTCGTCGAAATTCGTAATTTTATCGTCAAGGTGCTGACAAGGTTCGATGTCGAGTTTGCTCCCGGGGAGGACGGAGAGGCGTTTATGGAGGGAGCCAAGGACCACTTCATTATCGAGGTGCCGGATTTGAAGTTGGCGTTCAAGGAGAGGAAGTTGCTGTAATGGCCAATGGCATTGATTTGTTATGTTAGTAAATGATGACCAGGGTCATGATGTACTGTGATATGCCCAATTAGACAATTTTGTTTACATGATGAATGGTTTTTCAGCTGAACCCACCCACCGCGAACACGCGGTCATGTCACGGTGTTTCTTAATGCGGGGAGGCGAGGTCCCGAGAAAACAACCAAGACCAATGGGGCAAGAGGAAGGCGGGGGGCGAAGATGGTGGAAACCACCATGCTGGGACGGGGTTTTAGCCTCACCCACTTGCAAGAGATTTATATGGGGTTTTAGGATTCGATACTCGGTACACTTCTCCATTCCATCTCTTTTCCTCCCCGCTACCCCTCACTGCTCACATTGACCCCCGGATTCTTTGTTGCGAATATTGCGAATTACATCGTGAGCCCATTACCCCCAGAAGACTCGAACGAGGGTTAGCGGTGAGATCATGTCGTCTTCATCAACGACGAGTGGTAGTGGCGGTGCGGAAAGCCAGAGACGGCAAAACCGAAGAGAGAGCAGCGTGATACGAACCAGACAGAGCTGCGATGCCTGCAAGAGCAGAAAGACCAAGGTATGTTAGACGGGCACACATATTTACATGTAGTTATAATTAGCTGACAGGCTGAAAGTGTGTCCAAACCGGTAAGACATTATAATTATAATATATGTGCATCCTTTGTCGCAGGCGAATGACAGCCGGGCTGATGTTGGTCAACACCATAGGCACAGGACCATGTCGATACTGCGCGTCAACGGGCGCAACATGTGCGACAAGCGTCCGGCTGCAACGACGGCCTTACTATCGCGTCTCTGAGGAAGAGTACCAGTGCTGTATTCGTCTGCTGCGCCATTTCGTGCCCAATGTGACGCTGGACCTAAAGACGATGAAGGCCATGCTGGCCGAGATCGAGCAAGGCGCCGACATCATCAGCACAACCAACTCGACAGCGACGCCGGCTGGCATCGAGACGGAGGAGAGCGAGGTGTTACAGGAGGAGCGAGGGTGTATGGTCATTGACGCCCGAGGAAGCTACAGTCTGTTTCCTTCACAAAACATTCCATTTTACCACCCCGGTCTAGTCTGACATGCATTGGTAGCATACGTCGGCGCCGACTCGTCCATCCGCTTCGCAAATGCCCTCACACAAGCCGTCGCCGCCCCGATCTCGAGCCGCACGCGGCACACCAGAGACTCCGACTCGGCCATCATGGTGCCACTCGTACGCTCGAGACTACCGCCCGCCACCCCGGAGAGCGTCCACAGCAGCACTGCGCAGGACAAACCAACGACATCACTGATGGACAACAGCCACGCAAGAGAAAAGGACGGCAGGATATGCCTCCCAGATCGCGAAATCTGCCAGCGTTACGCCATGCGCTTCTTCGACGAGATCCAGTCCATCTACTGGTTCTACTCGCCGGAACAGTTCTACACCCTGGTCGACAGGACCTACTCGGAGGGCACCTCGTCCAGTGCCAGCTGGCTGTGCAGTCTGTACTGCATTTTTGCCATCTGTTCCGCTCGGGCGCCCGGAGGAGACGAAAGTCAACAAGACGGCAGCAGGCTTGTTGACGACCGGAAAAGCTCCGAGTACCTCGCCATGGCCAAGAGCCTGTGCATCCAAGTCTGCGACGAGGGCAACACGGACGCGGTGCGCGCGCTCAGCCTGTTGGCCTTGGCTTTACATTCCGCCTGCTTCACCGTCACGGCGTACCTGATTACCGGGATGGCGGTGCGCATGGCGTACACGCTGGGCCTGCACCGCAACATCTCGCCGCACAACCAGGACTCGGTGTCTCGCGCGCGCGTCCACCGCTTATGGTGGACCATCTACCTGCTCGACCAGGAGGTCGCCATCCAGCTCGGCTACCCGTGCGCCATCGTCGACAGCATGGCCGGCATCCAGACACCGCTGGCATGCGAGTCGATTCTCGACCCCGGTAGGGTGACGCCGCATGGCTATCAAGCCGCCTGCGTCGCGCTGATCAAGTTGAGCAAAAAGATCTCGCATACCCTCTACGTGGCGCCCAGCACGCTCTCGACCGGCCGCAAGGTGGTGCCGCTGTCCGTCGTGACGGGGTGCATCAGTGATTTGCGCGACTGGCTGGCCAAACTGCCACCGCATCTGTGCTGGAGCAGCGGGACGGCGCCTTCACACAGGAGGGCGGTCGCGGTCCTGCATCTGCGGTATTGGATGGCACTGATCCGCGTGCAGCGGCCGTTTCTGCTGTACACGGCAACGCATAGTCTTGCGGCAGACGAGCAGTTGTCTGGTGACAAGAAGCGGTGGTACGAAGAGCTCTCGGGCCTGTGTCTAGACGCGGCCGACAAATCGGTCGGGATTGTGAAGAGGATGCGCGACCACGGACTCCTGAGCTCGCTGGTGCTGTTTGATAGCCAGTGCATCCAGGACTTGGTGCATGTTTTCTTGTTGGGGAAGCAGCTTTATCCAGCTGCCGGCACCGGGCATAGGGCGGCGGCGGCGGCGGCCGACGGGCTGGAGACCTGTATGGCTGCCATGAGGGGAATGGAGGCCGTGGGATGGTGCGAAAAGATGCTGCCTGAGCTGACGGCGCAGGTTGCGGCAAGGAGTACTGCTGCTTCTATAGAGCAGCGGGAAGATGTGGATGGTGAAGAAGAGAAGGAGGTGGTGATTGAGAGCAGCGACGCTCTGGAAGAGGCGAGCAATATTAATCCTGGTGTAGGGGGTCCCGCGACGTTCCAGCAGTCCTTGGATGATGGGATTATGAATGAGGCGTTTTTTGAGAATGTCCAGGACACTGACTGGTACGTATCTCCTCCGCTCTCGTTTCACCCCGTTTGAGGACAGCATTATTGGTTGTTGACATGACAGTTTTAGCAATTTCAACGTGTTCGACATGCTGGATCTGGACATGGACACGTTCCATATGCCCGAGGGGATGTATCACTTTTGAGAATCAATATCAAAGTTAAACGCTTATCAAATTGTCACTTCACCAACTCTGAGAGTGTTATCATCAAAATGTCGGTATTTATTTGAAAATTACAAGCCTAATATGTCCATCGTAGTCGGACCCCTAACCATTACCTCATACAGCGTCCACCCAGTTCCCGTGCAACCCAGCCCTCAGCTTCAGCGGCAACGAGATCACCGCAAGCGCCTTTGTAAAATCCTTGGTGTCCAACAGATGCAGCTCACTGGTCAACGAAGCATAGTTGTTCACCAACGCCAGCAAATACCCATCTCCTTCCACCTTGCTTCCGCGACGAGGGATGAAGACGGGTTCCTGCACCATGTGCGTCCTCCCGGGAAAGTACACGTCCGTCTTGCCCGTCTCGAGGTCCAAGTGTCCCAAGCTGTTGTACAGAGGATATCCGCCTCCGAGCACCGGCCCGATCGCCGGGAAATCCGTCCCCAGTTCAGGCCTCATCAAATCGAAATAGACGTGGCGGTAAGACTTGGTGGCAAAGCGATCGTCCACGCGGTAAAACTCGGAGTTGTTGGTGTCCAGCGCCTGGACGTGGGCGGCTCCGAGCTCCAGATCCGTGGCGCGCGGGTCGATGGTGAAGCGCGTGAGCTGCGAGTGCAGTGATTCCGGCGCGGGCGCGTTGCCTTGGGCGTCGGGCCACCAGAAGAAGACGTTCTTCTCGCTCAGGCCGAGGTCGAAAACGATGTTGCCCGACGCGTCCTCGTACGCGTTGGAGGTGTGGCTCGGGAAACAGTTGGGGTACTTGAAGAACTTGATGTCACTCGGCTTGGCGCCGACGCGCGGCAGCACGCCGATGTAGAAGGGCGTTTCCGGGCTCCACTGCCAGTGCTCGCCGCCAGCCTTCATGCGCTCAATGTCGCAGACCTGCGGCATCAGGGGGAAGACGACCCAGTTCTCCGTGACGGCGAAGTCGTGGATCATGGCGACGACCGGAGACACCAGCCATACCGTCTCGAGGAAAGTGCCGTCGGCGGCTATACGGTAGTAGCAGATGTCTGGGGTGCCGTCGCCTTTGGCCTCATACCCGAAGCAGATCATCTCGCCCGTTTCCGGGTCGAACTTTGGGTGGGCTGTGAAGGTCATGCTGGGCAGCTGGCCATCAAAGGTGTGTAGGCCAATTGTCTCGAGGGTCTCGGGATCAAGAGCGTAGGGGGGCGCATCTTCCTTGAGCGCGAGGAGCTTGCCGTTAAAGTGGACGACATTCGTGTTGGCGGTGGTGCGGACCTTGAACTCGACGGCGTCGGTGAACTTGTTGCGGTACTTGCCCAGGAGAGCACGCTGCGCGTCGCGCTCACGGGTGAACTTCTCGGTCCGCACGTAGCGCTGCTTGAAGGATACCCTGCCGTCCTTGACCCTGAAGGCGCTGATGTTGCCGTCGCCGTTGAACCAGGGGTCGTCCTGGATGAAAGGGGGAAACTGGGGATCGGGCATGACACGGTAGAAGGTGCCGTCGATCTCTTCCGGGATCTTGCCAAGGACCTCGAGGTTGGCTACCTCTCCCTCAACCCGCCCAGGCTTCATGAAGCCTGAAAACTGCGGTCGGTCGGGGAAGTGGCTTGCCACCTCTGGTAAGGAGTCGGGGAGTGCGGACGCCATATTGTGAACCCTAACCCTGCCTTTTTTTTTTTTGAATTCGAAGTTGGTAAATAAAGCCGGAAGTTTAGGGGGAGAAAGATGGTATCGAAGTGGTGGACTGTTTTGATAACAAGGAAGTGAGCATAGAAACCCAACAATAGGCAGCCTATTTCAAGTACGTACCTCGAGAAAAATCGGGGCCTATCCCGTGATGCTTCTTCGCCCCTAGTAGCGGCTTCATTTGCTCCGATCGGGTCCATACGAGACCCAGGAAGCATGTCGCCGAGTCCATCCTCCCCGCATCTCGCCAAGCATCTCACTTTCCCCAGATCTCCGCACGCTTGGTAACCCACTGGTAGGTCTAGGCCGTGCTGCAACAAAGCCGAAGTTATCCAATTGCCGCTCAAGCGTTCCGATGACCGATGGGTTGTCGTTGTCTCCTTGGGATAGGCCCCTCTTTTACCCCCTTTCTATTCCCGCCGCCTCTGACATCCATCTCCTTTTGGTTGCGTACCTGGGGTATCTAGCTTTGTTTGAGGGAACCTGTCAGGTTGGCAAGTCTCATAAAAATGATGAGTGTGGTAGTGGTTCATTGTATTATGGGCAGTAGAAGCTGGCCAAATACTAGGAACAGGTCAGTGCACTGAGTGCAGCCGGAAAGCTACAGGTCGAACCGTTCCGGTCACAAGGCATGCAAACAGAAGACCGAAGTTGCTTGATATTCTGTATAGACTCCTTACTTCGCGCAGTGTATTCATGTCTCAATTTCGGTTTTATCTATGAGAATGTTGTCGGTAGTTCTAGTATCGACTGATAGGTGTTTATCCCTGGCTCGTGTCTTTGCTCCCAAAACTGGTGGTACATAGTTATCCTCTCAACGGAACCAATCCCGTCATAGGAGAGTCGTTGGCGTAGTCGTAGTATGACATCTCGCATTCGTCTAGCTTGATGTCGTGCTCCTCGGCATACCTCTTGAGCCACCCGAGTTCGAGGAGCGGAATATGTTTGAAGATCGCCGGAGAGGGCATTTCCTTCTTCTCTTGGGGATAGTACGGTTCGGTTGCATTGATCCAAGCCTCCAGACTGACAGCACTGTCTTTCTCGCCTGCCGACTCCCGCTTGAGGGCGGCATCCTTGATGTGGGACGAGCTTGAATGACTTGAGTGAAGAGAAAGGGAGGTATAAACGAGTATCACGAATAGGAATAGTATCCGCCGAAAGGAGGAGGATCCCTGTTCGGATGAAGTATACATGTCCTTGGTTTGGGAAGTCGAACTAATTAGCTTTTATGGCAGGACTTCACATGAGACGGGAGCATGGGAACAATATTTACCCTTTATCGCCTCGCGCTGGGTTCCCCGCTGCAGTTTACAACTATGGCGGTGCGAGAGTAACTGCAAAGCGCAGACTGTCTCCGTCATCTTCGGAGTCCCCGAGCCTCCGAAGGTCGATGACCGATTTCTTGAATGGAGCCAGCTGTTCGTCGACAACTTGCTTCAAGACAGAGAAATAGGTGTCATTGCTCTCGTCTGCTGCCTCGCCAAAATATCCGCCGAGTTCCTTGTCGGCCTTCTTGTTGGGCCAGTTGAAAGGTATAATCTCATTCCGCGGACGTTGCCGGATCAGAGGGGAGGTGCCAGTCGATGGTGTCGGCACAATGATGACTCTGATATTCTTTCGTGATCGGGAGACATCAAGGAAATTGAATTGCTCTGCCATTTTTGGATTAAATACATTGACTAGGAACTTTGATCTATGAGAGTAGTCTGCTTACCGACAAGCCGGAATGGAACAACGAGCCTGGAAGCCTTCGGGTCCGAATTGAGAAGGACGAGGCACGCGAGCAGAACTCTCCGCTTGAAGTTTCTCGGCTTGTTCCTTCTTACTCATGTACAGGGTAAAAGCTCCGCTTCCTGTACCTTGCGTGCCGCTGCCAATCTCAATCATGATTCTCACTTCGTCGAATGGGGACTCAAAATACTGAGAAGAGATCCGAGGCCGAGCGGTTCCCAGCAGATACCCGCCGACTCCCTCGCCTTGCAGGTCTTCCGTGCGAATTCCGTTTCTTGACACGGATGTGATTAAACCACCATTGAACCCTTGTGTTCGTGGACGAGAATCATTGTCAACTACAGTGTGATTAAGAATGCGACTAGCGAAGACTATAATCTAGTCCGCACATCGTTCGTGCTCGTTTATGGACCGTTCCATCTCATGACGTGGTACTACTCCCCTAGTTTACCATGTGAAAACTGGACATAAAGATGAATAGACATCAACTGGCAAACCGCCATGACATGTATTCGAATTGGCATTGTAATCCCAATCTCCACGTCAGTTAGACGCCAGCATGGACTTTACACCGCCCAAGATCAAGATCAACATCGCCATCGTCGGCGGCGGCATCTGCGGCCTCGCCCTCGCCGCCGGTCTCTGCAAGAAACCGCACCTCGACGTGCATGTCTACGAGGGTGTGGCCGAGCACAAAGACGTCGGCGCGGGCCTAGCGCTACACATGAACGCCATCAAGGCCATGTCGCTGATCGGACCCGAAGTCAGACAAGCCTACTTCGACAAGGCCATGAGCATGGGCGAGTCCGAGGACCAAGAGATGGTCACAGAAGTCATCCTCGCGCAGGGCCCGCACACCGGCGAGCTGGTCGCCGAGCTCGGCCGAGCCAAAGGCCGCAAGAGCGTCTCCCGCGCCGACCTCCTCGCCGGCCTGCTCGATCTCATCCCCAAAGACTGCATCTCCTTCAGCAAGAAGCTAGTTGGTATCCGAGAGGACGACTCGGACAAAAAGGTACACCTCGAGTTCCACGACGGCTCCTCGGCGACGGCCGACTGCCTCCTCGCCGCAGACGGAATCCACAGCACCGCGCGCAGCTACCTTTTAGGATCAACCCACCCGGCCACGGAACCGAAAAACCATGACAAGTGGCAGGTCTACCGCACGCTCGTCACGACTGAGGAAGCAAAGAAGCACATCAACGAGAAGTGGACGCGGACGGTGCCGATCCTGCTGGGATCGAGGGGCCACGTGAACTGCATCCCGCTGAGCAAAGGGACGCGTCTGAGCGCTGGCGTGGCGGTGCGCGGGGCCGGTCTACTACTAGTAGATGGCAAGCCGCAGCCGCTTGATCCGGCCTTGTATGCGGACTACAGCGAGGACGCGCGGCGGATCGTGAACATGGTGGCGCGCGACACGAGCGCCTCGTGGAGCGTCGGCGACCACGACCACGCGCCGTACTATACTAAGGGCCGCGTGGCAATCATGGGCGATGCGGCGCACGCGTCGCTGCCTTTTGCGGGCAACGGGGCTGCGCAGGCGCTTGAAGATGCCGCGGTGCTGGACCATTTGTTTGGTAGAGTCAAGGATGCGTCGAAGATCGAGGCGGCGCTGCGGGCGTACGACGAGGTGAGGAGACCGAGATCGCAGGCCGTGGGCGACCTAGCGCGCAAGTTTGGCCGGGTGTATGCGTACGCCGAGGAGGATAAACTGCACGAGGACCCGGACCGCATGAAGGCTTTCTTTGCGGAAGCGGCGGCGTTTACAAATAATGCGGACCTTAAGAGGCAGAATGATGATGCCATGGAGCTGCTTGAGAGGGCGATTAGGGGATAGTCGGCGGCTCACGGTGGAGGAGAGTGAGGCTGGTCTTGGTGGGAATAGGACGTCCTGAGGAGTCGTCCAACTCATCTTCCGCCAAAGTATGTACCAAATAGTATTTTAAATTTGTGGCGGGGAGAATTGGGTGGTATAGATGGTAGTATTATATACCTTAGTTATGAAAGAAAAAGAGACATTCAATATCCAATGCCATTCATTAATCGCACCTGAAAGCCCAAAGGCGCTAATGCTTTGAAGAGAATACTCAGAGACCACCGGCATTGTATGCCACACGGCTAGGAGAGCCCATCGCGTCATTAACAATTCCAGTGATGGACGCACCGAGGATTCTCTTGGTGACCGCAGTAGAGCCAGACAAGCCCTCCTTGGCAATGAAGTAGGCGGCCAGGCCGGCGACATGAGGACATGCTGTCAAGAGAGAAGAGTCAGTTTAAGTTGTTTCAAGTGAAGAACGGTATGGTACTCACCCATGCTTGTGCCGCTTAGATATGTAACGGCCGAGTTGGTGCCAATGTACGAGCTCAGCACGCTCACGCCCGGCGCAAAGATGTCCACCAGCGATCCATAATTGGACACCCCGGCACGGTAATCCAGCCCGTCGATCGCGCCAACGGTAATCGCACTCGGCGCCGAGGCAGGCGAGTAACCGCTCGCCTTGCCGTTGTCGTTGCCGGCAGCCACAACCACGGTAAGGCCGGCATTTGTGGCGGCCAGCACGGCGGCGTTGATGGACGCCGTGTACCCGCCGCCGACCGACATGTTGACGACGGCCTTCTTGGCCACACCCTTGGCCTTGGCGTCGGCCACGACCCAGTTGATGCCCGCCAGCAGGGTGGACATGGTGCCGGCGCCGTTCTTGTCAGCCACCTTAACCGCAACGAGGGTCGCCTTCTTGGCGACGCCGTAGGTCTTGCCGCCGATGATTCCGGCGACATGGGTACCGTGGCCGAACTCGTCGGCGTTCTTGGTGCCAGACACGAAGTTGGCGCCCCAGACGGCGCGCCCTTCGAACTCCTCATGCGAGAGCAGGATGCCGCTGTCGACGACGTACACGCGCACCTTGCTGCCCGCGGTCTGGTCGTAGTAGTAGTCGGCGCTGCCCAGGGCCTTGTGGGAGATGCGCCCCAGTCCCCACGGTGCCTTCTTCTGGGTGGTGAAGGCGCGCTTTTCGAGGGGTGCGGCGACGGCGGAGGTCTTGATGTAGGTGTCCTTCTCGACGTAGTCGACCAGGTCGGATTTGGTGACGATGCCAATCTCGGACGGCGAGATCTCGACGACGTAGGCCTCCAGGCCGCCGTTGATGCAGATGGTCCTGACGATGCCGGCCTTGTTGCACTTCTTGGCCTGCTTGTTGACCTCGGCCTCGTGCTTCTTCCTCTTGACAGGATCGGCGTTTTTCTTGTACGTGACGATGTACGAGTTGGGAACAACAAGGGAACTCTTGACATTGGCGTTCTTGATCGGGGCGCCGGCGAGGGCCAGGGGAAGGCCGACCAAGGCCGCCAGGCTCAGGAGGGTGGTAGCGAATCTCATGGTCGCGGGCCGGTTGGTGTGGTGGTTGTTGATATCTCAAATGAGTGTGATTGGACCAATGCTGATCCGATTGAAGCGCTGCAAAAAAGAAGAAAGGGGGTAAATGAGTGGACGCCCGGGACTGAGATTCTCTCAGGACTTCTGGGCTCAGAACGATTGATGGCGGTCTCGACTTATGCTTTCCTCCTCATTTCGCTCGGCCGCATCGTGAACACTTGCGGTCGGTCGTTGACAGTCCAAAATGTTCCCGACTGTTTGACGTTGCAGAACGTGACGGTGACGTGGATCTGGGCAACCTCCTTCGAAAACGACCGGGGTCTTGAAATTAGATGCCCCATTCGGGCGTCCTAGGGCTGAACCCTTCAGAACGCCATCATCATCCTTCAACTTTAACAACAACCCCACCACTCCAACACGATCACAATCTGTTGTCGCCGTCTCCGTGCTGCAACTCTGATAAGGCTGTCCAATACAAGCTGGTTCTCGCGTGGTTGATGCACATTGTCATGTACCAACAATTGGTCAGAGAGTAGAGACAGACCACCAGCAACATCCGACTTACCCGAGTTAGCGGTGTTCGCCCGAGAGCTGACGCTATCGCCCGTTCGGGTTGGTGGCTTGGAGGCCGCGCTTGGCATTCAGGGCCCCTGAATCGTGAACGAGCTATTCTCAAAGCGGGTTGGCAGAAATCACAGAACTACAGATGGATTGGGTGTCGGCCATGGAAGATCGATGTTCCTTTTCCAGACATGACGTTGAAGCTGGATATGCATTCCGTAAGTCAACATTGCAATGTATGTCGGTTGCTACCTGGTATTGTTTATTGAGAATTGAAAAGCAAAAAAGACAAAAGAACAAGCAATCATACATCAAATGGGGACTCGAACTCACGATTTAGCCGATCACGAACTTCAAAACACAACAAGAAAGTTAAGAGCACAAAAAACAATAATGGAGCCTCATGCCAGAATAGCTTCCAAGACCGAGCTCAGCTTGCTTGGAGGAGCATGCCTCGGAGAATATCATGGTTCTATCCAACCGACTGCCACAGATGGGACACGAACTCGTGATCTCATCGCATCATCGTCGGAGGGCGGCATGCGTTGCAGAGCCCCGAATTCGGGTTAGCATTAATCGCACACCTTAGAAGGCGCACAGCTCTCACTACCACCCGACCACGGGTCCTTCCTACTTGGAGTGAGAGCATGCGTGCGCGCCACCCAACCTTGTTGGACTTGTTGGCTGTTAAGGGGGTGTATATAAGGTACTATGTAGGCCTTTTACTTCAACTGGTAGCCTCGTCAGGTAAGGTTTAACGAGTGGATTTTGCTACATAACCGAACTTGTAATTATTACCCGTTTAAGTGCGTGTCGGAAAGTTTAGACGTGGTGGAACATGACTCAAAGAGATCACTGCAACTTGAAGCATTGGACAATGTCAGATTCGGAATTTCAGACTGCATTTGGTAAAAAACAATATGAGCACTTGATAAACTAGAAATTTTCTCATTCTCTCTCGCAAGTCAGTCGTCCGGGATTAATGTTTGTTGTTGGCCAAAGCATTTTCCCATCAACATGATTTGAACATCATGATATCAGAATTCTATGACAGGAAGGAGGATCCGTCCGGCCATCCATCCGGCACTTGAGGACGCTCCGACGTCAAACTCATTGGCTGCATCGGTTGTAACCCCAGACTTTCAACTCCTTCCCGAAATGGCAGCCTGTCTACCCCCAAGTGACCCAACCCAGCGGCCAAAACCAAGGCCAAAAGGGAACTTTGTTATCATTTCGCTCGAGAATTGATATTCAGGGTCCGAGGTGAGCCTCAAGTGGTCATGTCTCACAGTGGCAACGTTGCACATGTGGTCCGATCTGAATACAACTCTATTTGACTCTCTTGGCTCATTCCGTCTTTGGTCGTCTTCAACATCTGATACCAACTTTGTTATTAGGATGTCTATCTATCACACGGTAACAAGGTTGCAACTGGACAGTGCCAGGTAAACAAAGTTTCTTGTTTTCATATAAGAGTAGCACCGGATGGCGCTATAAGAAAGTCTAAAAAATACAAGATAATAAACTTTGTCACTTTGAAGTTTCCTTAAAAAAAAAAACATATTCAAGCTGTGACAGTAACGTTTTATATAAGTGGTATTCCTCTTCTGTCACACAATCCAAATTTCTCCCTCTTCACGCAACATTCTCTCGCTATTCACTACTCAATCAGCAAAAGGATAGCAAGAAAAATGAAGTTGACATACTTCCTCCGCGAGGCAGCGGCGGCCCTTTATTTTCTCGGGGCATTTGTCCCGAGCATCACCGCCGTACCGGTGCAGCTACAACAGCTCACATCACGAGAGCCCGCCGCCGCCGTATCCCCCGAACTCCCACGTCTCGTGATCTACTACCAGACAACCCACGACTCGGATGGCAGGCCCATCTCGATGCTGCCGTTGATCACGGAAAAGAATATCGCCCTGACGCACCTGATCGTCTGCTCGTTCCACGTCGTGGCTGACGGCGGGATCCACCTCAACGACTATCCGCCAGACCACTCCCTCTTCTACACCCTGTGGAACGAGACCCAGGTCATGAAATCGGCCGGCGTCAAAATCATGGGCATGGTCGGCGGTGCTGCCGCGGGGTCGTTTACCGACCAAACGCTCGACGCCCGCAACGCCGACGTCTTTGAGCGTGCCTATGCCCAACTGCACGACACCATCCAGCTCTACCAGCTCGACGGCATGGACCTGGACGTCGAGCAGCCGATGAGCTTGCCGGGCATCGTCCGGCTCGTCCGGCGGCTGCGCAGCGATTTTGGGCCCGACTTCATCATCACGCTGGCGCCGGTGGCGAGTGCGCTCCACGAGGGCGCCAATCTCAGCGGCTTCGATTACAAGTCGCTCGAGAGGATCGACGGAGCCGATATCAGTTTCTACAACGCGCAGTTCTATAACGGATTCGGGGACATGCAGACGCCAAAGTTTTACGAGGCGGTCGTGACTGACTGGCAAGGGTGGCACCCGTCAAGGATCCTGGCGGGCCAGATCACGACGCCGGCGAACGGGGGCGGGTTCGTGAGCTTTGATAAGCTCAACGAGACGATCGTTGCGCTCAGTAGGAGTGTGGGCGGTATTGGTGGCATCATGGGATGGGAATACTTTAACAGCGAATCGGGCATTCCCGAGCGGGAGCCATGGCGGTGGGCCCAGGTCATGACGGCGATTCTGCGGCCGAATCTCTTTCGGGAGCTTGTGGTTACGCGGTCGACTGCGGATAGGCTGGTGGAGTCGTGGAGGGAGAGCGTATCGGGCTGGAGAGCTAACTCTGTGAATCTTGGTGTCGGGGTTTCTTGGATTCCTGACGACCTGTTGACGCCGAATGTGGACTACTTGGGTATGGTTAATGCGTAAATTCCATCAGTGGATAGAAGAACTCGGGGAGGAGAGATAGACGCTGATTGGTATGGTTATTTTGCTTGGAGTAATAGACTTGCATGTGTGATTGGCTCCTCGGACTACCAGTACATGATAGTTACCTTAGGTATCTTTGATATTAATCATGCTGTCATTGTTCCACCGCCTGAACAGTTATTATCCTTTTTCGTCCAATATTAAGTCCAAAGTCATCACGATGCGGGGTGTTTCTCTGTACGACCCGCCGGATAACGATAATCGCGGTGGTCCAACAAACAAAGTTTGGAGGGGCCAAATGTGGACCCTAGGTTATTATTCCAGTTGTCAGTCGAAGGCAGCCAGCCACCACTGAGGCCCAAATCGGTCACGGGTTCAACTTGGGTGAGGGGAAACTGGAAAAGTCCCTAGGTCTCGACGTCAACATCTCCCTTTCTGCTTTCTTAATCAAGCTTCAACTTCATTCGGAAAACAGAAAGACGCAATGGGTGAAGCCATCTACACAACGACGTCATCCAGCCAACGCATCGAGGCCGGCTCGACCAACATCCAAGCCTGCCCATGGCCAGCAACAGCAAAGGATCAGTCGGTCGACGCGGCAGCAACGGCCGACAAAATCATCGAATCTTTCAATCGCGCTTTAGAAAGCAAAGATTACGAATCCCTCACACACCTGTTCGTGGAAGACGGCTACTGGCGCGATCACCTGGCCCTGTCATGGAGTCTCCGCACGCTCCAAGGCCGCCACAAGATCCGTGACTTTCTGGCCAAAGGTTGTTCGCTGACCAAGGTTGACGTCGATGCATCTTCAGACTTCCGTAAACCCCAGTTAACTGGCTTTGCCCCCGCCGGCAACGTCAAGGGCATCTCATTATACACCAGGATTGCTACCCAGCACGGATCTGGCCGTGGCGTCATCCGTCTCGTAGAGACGGACAACCAGTGGAAGATTTGGATCTTTTTCTCGACCCTTGAAGAACTCAAGAGCCACGAAGAGCCTCTTGGTCCCAGACGGCCGAATGGTGTCCAGCACGGCGCTACCCCTGGGCGCACCAACTGGCTCGACAGGAGGCGAGAAGAGGAAAACTTTTCCGACCAGGAGCCCGTTGTCCTGATCATTGGTGAGTGCGCTGACTCTTCCAAAGCATAACATCACCACAACCTATCTATCACTTACCCTCAATCCATCCTTCAGGCGCCGGCCAGGGCGGCCTCACCGCCGCGGCGCGCCTCAAGATGCTCAACGTGCCCTCGCTCGTCATTGACCGCAACGACTCCATCGGCGACAACTGGCGCAAGCGGTACCACCAGCTCGTGCTGCACGACCCCGTCTGGTATGACCACATGCCCTACCTCGAGTTCCCCGAGTGGTGGCCCATCTACACGCCCAAGGACAAGCTGGCCGACTGGTTCGACGCTTACGCCAAGCTGCTCGAGCTGAACGTGTGGACACGATCCGAGATCACGTCCAGCTCATGGGACGATGCCGCCAAGCAGTGGACCGTCACCATCCAACGAACAACCACCACTACCAAAGATGGACAACAGGAGACGACGACCGAAACCCGCACGCTGCACCCGAAACACATTATCCAAGCCACGGGCCATTCTGGGAAGAAACACCTCCCCGCCCTGCCCGGGATGGACGCCTTCCAGGGCGACCTACTCTGTCACTCTTCCGACTTTCCCGGCGCGCAGCAACAGCAACCCGACAGAAAGAAGAGAGCCGTCGTCGTCGGCGCCTGCAACTCCAGTCACGACATCTGCCAAGATTACTACGAGCACGGCTACGACGTCACCATGGTCCAGCGCTCCTCCACCTGCGTCGTCAGCGCCGCCGCCGTCCTCTCCCCCATCTACGCCGAGACCGGTCCGCCCGTTCAGGACGCCGACGTCTGGTTCTGGGGCTGGCCCAGCGCCGTCTTCAAGGCCATCCAGGCCGACGTCTGCCAGCTCCAGGCCCAGCACGACGTCGACATCCACTCGGGGCTCGCAAAAGCCGGTTTCGGCCTCGACAACGGCGTCGACGGTGGCGGGCTTTTCATCAAGTATTTCCAGCGTGGAGGTGGGTATTACATCGACGTCGGCACCTCGCAGCTGATCATCGACGGCAAGATTAAAGTCAAACACGGGCAGGAGGTGACCGTGGTGACGGAGCGCGGCCTGAAGTTTGCCGACGGCACCGAGCTCGAGGCCGACGAGGTCGTCTTTGCCACGGGGTACGAAAACATGCGTACCCAAGCGCGGGCAATACTAGGCGACGAGCTGGCCGACCGCGTCGGCGACATCTGGGGCTGGGACGACGAGGGAGAATTCCGCGGCATCTGGCGTGACAGCGGACACCCGGGGTTCTGGTTCCACGGGGGCAATCTGGCTTTGTGCAGGTACTATTCTAGAATCCTGGCGTTGCAGATCAAGGCGAAGCTCGAGGGATTGAGCCAGTAAGTAACACATTAGGCATCGAGTTAGGCGATCGGGGAAAGAACAACTATTCGGGGTATCGTACGGGGGATACAATATTTGAAAACACCAAGATAGTTTAAGCAAGTCTTATCGTCATCATACAGATCGTACTCGACAACTAATGTTCAGACGTCTACATACGCAAGCATTGCTGGTGCCGTCAACATAGAAATGAAGTTGGTTGCCAGAAAGAAAGTCACCAAGAGACGATGAACGAGAGTGGCTATATAAGAATGGACATGTTCATTTCTAACTACCCGCGCTATTTCAGATCTAATTATATGGCGATGTATGCTTCCATCGAAACGAATCCGTACCTAACAAAACAATAACAAACCCCAACTTGAAACCCATTGTAAATTAAAATTAGTAGGGAATTCCCCCAAATTGAAATGCCACCCCTCCTTCCATCATGTGTACCTTTTAGAAACTCTATGACATCTGACAAAACCTTCGTCGATGGATCATGCTATGAGGGGTATCTTGCTTCCATCCTATCACCAAACTGGAGACACACGCTTCCAGATACTTTGTCCCCGACGAGTCATCGAACCAACTGTGTCGGTCTTTTGGCCCTTTCCTCTTGTGGTAACAAGGTAATTACTGCTGGTGTGTCGAAAGTCTCAATATATCGTAAACAGATCATCAATCCTTGAGGCGGAGCGACTAGTTCAGCGCCGGCAAAGTCGATGCATGTCCATTGACGAGGGGAATCACAGTCGAGGAAGGCGTGACTACTCCATCCGTTTGGTCGTGAAGCGATGACTTTGGAGACAACACAGCAGGCGTTGCAGCCGGCGTAAATGTATCCATTCTCACGGGGCGTGGTCTTAAAGACGTAGGGGATGTAGAGGCCGCGGTGTTGAAGTATTCGCGGGCATTTGCAAAGGAGGGCGTAACCATCTTCTTGATGTCTGCGGCGGCGGTGTTCTCAGCTACTTCCGCCGGGGCTGCCTGCCTTCCGTCCATGATGAGATCGGCGATATCATGGCACATTTTGGAGATACTTGGGGCGGCAAGTATCTTCATCACCGCGACGTCCTGTCCCATATTCTTATAGACCCATGATCGAATATCCACAGCGACGAGCGAATCGACCCCAAGCTCAGAAAAGCTGTTCTCGCCTGTAACGCTACCAGTTGGAAGGTGCACAAGCTGCTCCAACTGTTTGGCGAATGCTGGAATAAGCAGCTCGAGAAGAGCCTGACGGGTATCGGCGGCACGGAGGAGTCCCTGAAGATCCTCCGCAGGCTTCCCGTCAGTCACACTAAGCTCTTCCTGGGACCGTGTGAAGTGCGAGAACCTTGGGTCGTGGTGCCAAGGCAGTGTTGGATGCTGCGCGGAAAAGCGCGAAAGGCCGGTGACGATGTCAATCGTCTGATCCTGGCCAGCTTTCCCAACGGTGATGGCTTCCAGGAACATATGGTGGAGGTCCCGCTCCGAGATTGGCGGATATCCTTCGCGCTCGAGACCTTCGTACAGACTGGTCTTCTCTCGGTGGAGAAATCCAAGGCCGTAGATGACGCCGATGTTGATGGCCGAGCCCGGCAGTCCACGGCGACGCCGAGAAGCAGCAAGGCCATTCATGTACATGTTCGCGGCTGCATAGTTTGACTGGCCCGCATGACCCCCTATTGCGGCAAATGACGATGTCATGATGAAAAAGTCCATGTCGGTTGCGTCAAAGGCAATATCCAAGTTTCTCGATCCGATCGTCTTGGGATTCATGACTCGGTGGAGTGTTTCTGTGGACATTACAGAGAAGACACGATCCTCGAGCACCATGGCACCATTGATAACACCGCCGACGGGCGTTTGGGCCGCTGCAAGCCTGGCCTTAAAGGCGAGGATTTGGTCAAGCTTCAACACGTCCAACGACTCGACCCAAACTTTGATGCCCTGGGACAACAGGTTCTCCTGCCACTTGAGCCGATTCTTCGGTGGGTTCCGACTCACCAGAGCCAGGTTACGCGCACCATGCTCGACGAGAAGTGTACACAGACTCTGACCCAGATCGCGAGTCAGCCCAACAAGCACGTAAGTTTTGTTTGGATCAAGCATCTTTTCCTGATCGACATATTTAACAATGTGCGGCACTGAACGATCAGCCCTCCAGTCCAGAATCTGGAAGAGGTGCGTTGGTGCTCGGATCCAAAGTAAATCGGGAATAGTCGTCAAACCAGGTCCAACGTCCGACTGCCAGCCTTTCAATTTGGACATCGCCAAGCTGACAGCCTCTTGCCAAACTGTCTCGAGGAAATCTGAGTCGGTGTAATCTCCGAGACCCTCTGGTGTAGAAAGGGCTGATCCTGAGCTGTATCGGCAGTTCTTGGGAACAGACGCGGCTAGGACCCGAGAAATCTCGCTTCTTTCAGGCAGCATATCAACAACACAGGCGCCACCTTCAGGATATAGAGCCTTGATCTCTCGTGTCGATGAGTTGGGATGAACAAAGACCATGCCAGGTATGAGGCTGCATCGCTTGGCATCGGTGGCACAGATGCGAAAGTCGAGCCCATATTTGACAAGCACGTCCTTGACACATTCCTCAAACATCTTATCAGGTTCGATCAACAAAATCAACTTTTCTTCGGCGGTGTGTGCAATTGTAAACGCGCTGAGGTATCGGATAAGGAGCGCAACGAAGACGGACGAGTGAAGGTGTTCAAGTGTGACGCTGCTGACGCAAGTCGGAGGAGTGGCGATGTAGGAAGCATTTGACATAGACAGAGCAACCTGTCCCTTGTCTGTTTGGGTATCACGGCCGACACAAACATATGCCGAGACCTTCCCTCCGAGGTTGATAGCGTGTACAGTGCTGTAGTCGACCCGAATAGTTGGCTGTCCCAGCGGAGCCTTAGATTGCAAGTCAATCTTGTCAATTTTTGTCTCGCGCTGAGTCGTCCCATCGCCGGCCTGTGTCGAAACAATCTTCACCAGATTTTCGACAGTGTTGACGGGGTTCGACACAACTCGTCGAGGTGCATTGGCACGGTCGTTCCCCTCCTTCCACGGAACGCAACGTGGGATCAGTCGGCAACCGCCCTCAATGTAGATCTCGTTCTCGTGCACCCAAAGCGGCGCATCATGCTGCCGTGAATCCACAAGTTGACGCATTGTAAGGCGAGCAAAGGATTCGGCAACTGTGTCCACAGCGGGCTGCGTGTCGATGGTATCGAGATCCAGCATCTGAAGGCACAACCCAGGCGTCTCGGCCACGATGGTGCGGGCGAAGCCCATAGAAGCTGCACAATCAGGATTGTAGACTCGTGAGTTTTGAGTGACCCAGAGGATGGTCATCTCTGGCCGCAGCAATGCTCGAAAGGTATCCATTCGCGCTGGAGTCATGGTTGCTAGAATGGGCTCATCGATGTCGTTCAACAGGATGACCGCCGAATAGGAGCTGGCATCGGCAGGATTGATGTGGTCAAAGGTCTCCACGGTCGTTATATCATCGCAACCCGATGCCAGAGCTTGGGAGATACCTGTCGAAATCAGAGAAGTCCATAGCTCCTTTCCACCAACAATGAGCAGCCGATCGGTAAGATGAGATGCGCCACGAGAAAAGGGCTTCCGAAGGACTTGCTTCTCTTCTGACTCAGCTTGGCGGACACTCATAGAGTATCCTGAAGGGAAGTACTGCTCTGAGTTCTTCATAGAGTGTTTAAAGCCACACCCATCAAGCAGGTCGGGCCAGTCTGGAGGAGTCATCATGGAGTAATCGTGTTCTTGGCCCGCAAATAGACACAGCCGATCCTTGAGCGGACGTCCACAAACGTGAATGAATATAAGAAAGCCGCCAGGACGCATCACGGCTCGGATCTTGCGTAGCACATGCTGTATTGTCTGATGCTCGACATCCGATGTTGTGAGCAAAACCAAATCGTACAGCTCATCTGGCGCTTCCTCTTGCTCCAGGCCAAAACCTTCGCACACGACCTTCTTGCGCCGTTGAGGAGTAAGGATGTGAGTCTCCAAATTCTTCTCGGTCTCAACTCCAATTCGGTAAGTCGTGAAGGAGTCGCCGAGGCCGGTGAGCACATGTTCCGTAAGGCCCAGCTCAGGAGCAGTGAGCCCCAGAACGTTTATCTGGGGATATTTGTGGGCGATCTGCTTGACTACACGGGAGATGTGTTCCTGGAACCGAACAAGATGATGAGTCTCCTCAATGACGGTAGGCAACATACCCTTGACGACATCTGGCAAGTTCCTACCAAGCCGACGAAGAAAGTCGAGGGTATAGAAATATGGTGAAGCGGTGATGAACGCTTCCAATGTCTCCCTCGTCTCACTGGTCCACCTATCCGTGGCAAGCTGCAAGTCGTAGTCGTAGCGAGCGGGCATACGGATGCGCCGGGAGACTTGGGCTGGTAAGGACGCTTTGCGCATAAAAAATGACGCAACCCGTTCACAGCTCTCGACAAGCATTGGGCTAGGCATTTCTTCATTCACGATCGGGATAGAATGGATCCGATCATCGGGGTCAACGTCCATGACTGTAGTGAGATACAGCTCGTGATCATCTTCAGGCTTGGTAGTAGTAAAGGCTGCCACCTTCAGGCCTTCCACCATGATCTCCATGTTATCCTCGCTGCCAAAGATGTTAATGTCAGCCGTAAACGAAGCCGCGGCTTGGGGAGAAGTCGGGCTCGCATCAGTTAAGTATGCGTCGACTGCAAGCATGTCTCCATGGTTGTCGATGTCGCAGGTTGCTGTGTTGAATCGAACACGGTCAATAGTCTTGGGGAGGAACGAGGTCCACAAAGACCTATCGCCTGGAGATGACACGGTAAGAAACGCTGTCTGGAGACAACTGTCTAGCGTACCCGGGCTGATAGCCAAGCTTGTTGTGTCATCTGCGTGACGCTTCTTCACGCGTCCCGAGGCAAAGTTGCATCGCTTCCTCAAGCTCGTCAAGCCTTGGAACGCGCCTGTATATTCCAGCCCTGTCCCCTTCATCATGTCGTAAAACGCTGACGGGTCCGCATGGACGGTTTCCGCTCCTTCCTTTGGTCGTGTGGGTAAGCATTCAGGGTCTGGGTGTCCGAGGACGATACGGAGTGTCGCACTGAAGTTCTTCTTCATCTCCATGTTGCCCTCCAATGTCGCAGAGGAGAGTATGATCGATGCCTTGATTATTGACTGTGATTGCTTTCCTACGGGAACATCCTCGACCGTCAATGAAAATAGCACTTCAACTCCCTGTGACTTGGGCTCGAGAGTGATGCCATTCAAGAACTTAAGATCCTGGAGTTCAATCAGAGAAGCCGTACGGCCGGCGAGAACCACTCGAGCGGCATCGTAGGCCATGGCACAGTATGCTGAAGCTGGCAACAAAATTTGGCCCTGGAAGACATGGCCCTCGGCCCAAGAGAGCTTTTCATGCTTCAGGATATTTCGCCAGCGAAGCTGGAACTCGTTGTCATCCCGAGTCCGAACACCGAGAAGCTCGTGAGGCGCGTGGGTCCTGGAGTGGTACTGACGAGCTATCCGAGATTCACGATAGTATGACTGTGAGTGATCCCACGTGTACAAAGGAGGATCGTCCAGACGCGACCCAACAAGGTCTGGCTGTGAGGATTTAATGACAAACTCGCGGATTTGTTGCGATGCTGAGCCAAATTGGGACCACATCCATCCGAGGAACTCAGCAAACGCGACACGATCGTCTGCATTCCTGTCGAGAAGACCGGAATATGGGATTGTGTTACCGCCGTTTCGCAGGACTTGTGTCACAGGACTCTTGAGGGTCGGATGGGGTCCAACCTCGATGGCGCAGTCGAGAGACGGGAATTCCGTCAAGACACTCACAACAGCTTCGTGAAAGAGCACAGGGTTGACCATGTTATCTCCCCAGTATGTTAAGGCGAGTTCATTTTGCCGTGGCTCTCCGTGTCCGTAGACACTAGATATCCAGGCCGTGCCATTGCCCTCTGTTGTTGGGGTAAGGTTGCTGTGCTCCAGTGCTTCCACGTATTTGCTGGCGGGAAGTTCCATGTGTGGGGAGTGATAGGCCGTATCAACCGTCAAGACTCGGGCAAACTTCGCCTGCTGAAGCAGATCCTGGTGGACTTGTTTCACAATATCGATGTCGCCGGAGAGAGTGACGAGGGTCGGTGAATTGCTGGCCGCGACACAGATACCTCGGCTGTATTCCTTCTTGGCACACAACTTGGCAGCTTCTTCCATGGATATACCAGCGGCAAGCATACCACCCGGCACGCCTCTATCACCCTGGGCAAGATGTGCGAACTTACCACGGTAGTAAGAGACCAGAATGGCGTCGCGGGCAGAGAGTCTTCCTGCCGCATACGCAGCAGCAATCTCGCCAGATGAATGGCCGATGACGACATGGAAAGTAACACCTATGCTGCGGAGAAGATCGACCAGGGCCACTTGCACTGCAGTACAGAGTGGCTGGGCAACAGCCGCCGTGCCGACTCTTGACATCCCCTTTTCGGCCATGATTTCTAACTCCAAGGACCAAGCCGGGGGGTCCGGACAGCTTCGGAGGACACCGTCAAGGAAGCGAATCGACTTGGCGTAGACCGGATTGGATTTGAGCAGGCCACGAGACATTGTTGCCCACTGAGCACCTTGGCCAGTGAAGACGCCGAGTATCTTGGGGTGCTCGTCATCGGGTCGAACGCGTTTGATGGAAGCTGTGGACTTGCGAATCTTGTCGGTCAAGGATTCGAGGTTTTTGATGAGCTCTGCAGGCGTGTTTCCGGTCACCGAGGCTCGAAACGGGAAAGCTGTGCGCCGAGCATAAAGGTGCCAAGCGACGTCCTCGATGTGCATCTTAAGGGGGTCGGCAGCGAGATAGTCACGGTATGCTTGAGCAATTGAAGCCAGTGATGCGCTAGAGTTTGCGGACAGCACCAGCGGGAGGCGAATCTCATCCATATCGGCAGAAGAGTTGACTGCCAGGTTCTGAGGTAAGGTGACTTGCGATTGGAAATGCTTCGTCATAGCACTGTGGAACTTTGGAACATACTGCTCGATGATAGCATGTGCATTGGTGCCGCCAAAGCCAAACGAATTGACACTCGCTCGTCTGGGCTGGCCAGCGTCAACCTTGGGCCATGGTCGAGAGTGTGTAGGAACCACGAGATTGGCGGTATACTTCTTGACTTCATCACTGAGCTGTTTGAGATGCAGGTTAGGCGCGACTGATGCGTGGTTGATGGCTTGCACGACCTTTAGCACTCCTGCTAGTCCAGCCGCACCCTCAGTGTGGCCAATCACAGTCTTGACAGATCCGACCAGCAGCTTAGACGAGTCGGATGTTCCGGAAAAGAAGGCATTCTCGATCGCCCTCGCCTCATTGGGATCGCCTGCGCTGGTACCCGTTCCGTGGGCTTCGAAGAACTGACATCGATCCTGCGGGGACTTGGGATCCAGGCCTGCCCGGCGATAAGTGTCTTGAATTAGGGTCGACTGAGCAACCCAGTTCGGCATTGTGATTCCTTTGGTGCGGCCGTCGGAATTGACTCCAGTCTCGCGAATGACTGCCTCAATCCGATCACCGTCGGCGATAGCTTGGCTCAGGGATTTGATGAAGATGGCGGCAATGCCCTCGCCGCGGGCATAACCATCAGCCTTGGAGTCCCACATGCGACAGTGGCCATTGGGGCTCAGCATATGCAAGCTGGACTCGACGATGAACTGCTCTGGCGTCAAAATCAAGTTGGCGCCGGTAACGCATGCCATCTCAGATCTGCCAGACCGAAGGTTGCTGATAGCTTCATCGAGAGCAACCAGACTTGAGGAACAAGCGGTGTCGATGGTCATGGATGGACCATGAAAGTTGAAGAAGTAAGAGACGCGGTTGGCAAGAATCGCGCGAGCATTACCGGTGGCGTAGTACTGACTGGTGAAGATATCGTCGCGCTGTGAATGGGTATCGTAGTCGCCGGTCATCAAGCCAGCGTAAACGGCGACATTCCGACCTGCGTACTGCGGCAAAGTGTAGCCGGCAGACTCGAGAGCCTCATAGACAACTTCTAGCAGAAGTCGCTGCTGAGGATCGATAGCCTCGGCTTCCTTGGGGATGATATTAAAGAAGCTGTTGTCAAAGACGCGATGGTCTTGGTCGAGAAAATAGGCCTTTGGAGAGTTTGTGGTGCCATGGTACTCGCCATCGGGGTGGTAGAAGCCCTTGATGTTGAAGCGCTCGGCAGGAATCTCCCGAGAGTGGTCGGTAGGGTTAGCAACGAGCTTCCACAGCTTCGAAGGACTGGTTGCGCCGCCAGCAAACCGACAGGCGCTTCCCACGATGGCGACAGGCTCAGAAGTTGGCATGTTCCCGGCCATGTTGGGTGCGTAACAAACCCAAAGGGGCTCAGCTGCAAGAGGAGAATTGCTGAAAATGTAACAAAGGCGAAAAAATTGCAGGGTAACAGGTAAGATATAGAGAAAGTGGCGAGAATGTTACTTCTTTCAGAACTAGTTCTAGGTAGAGTGTACAGCGCAATGGCGCTGTAGATGAGAAGGCGCGGAAAGTTGCTGCCAGGTATAAGTTGTGTCGGTCTGAGTACTTGGATGGACGCCAGCGAGAGCTTCCAAGTTGAGTGGTGTTCGATGACTTGAAGACGCCAAACAGTTGGATTCATCAAGAGGAGCAGTCGCGAGTCGACCTTATGGCGAGTGGGGGAGGACAGGTCGATTACTGTTGGAAAGGGTGGACAGAAAGATCAATGTGCTCGGGGCAATCCACCTCGTGGTGCATGGTACTAGTGACTTTCTGTGGAGCGAGTTCGCATAAAGAAAGCGCCTGGACAAGGCGAGGACCAGATGGCATGGAAAGAAATGAACAAGAGGGTTGTCTTTGGAGTCATCGAATTATGGATGTACTTCGGACGGTAAGGCTCGGGTCGGTTCCGAAGCGATGGATCCCAACCTGCTCTCCCGACATCTGACAAAGATGGTAAGAGCGGTCTGGAAGCGTTGAACCCCACCAGGAACCAGTTTCTCGGAGCCGTGAGGCTTCAAACGGAAGGAACACATGTCGTCCCTTCTATAAATCCCGCCAGAGGCTGGAGTGCTGTCATCGGCTTCAAGCGGCCATGACCAATGAGGGCCCGATCCTAGAACATGTAATATGAAGGGCAAGATTGGTGAATAATCAGACTCGCTGATTCCACCACGAGTGGTCGGCCAGGAAAGAGAGCCTGTCCGTGACCTGGCATCAAGAAGTCATGATCCTTGCAGTAGTCGTGGGCAAGCCCAGCAGTCAAGCATGTCCGCCGATAGATTGCGGCATTTTGACTTGTCCAAAGCCATCCTCCCAGCAGTAATATCACGCCTCGGGGCCATATAGATAAGGTATCTGTCTGTCTAGAGCTGGGAAGTGTCGGAGCTCCTTGTAGTCAAACCACCAATAATAAACAAAGATTACGAGTCTTGTCACTTGCCTCGAGAAAGTTTCGAGTGCATTGCCCTCAATTCAGGCTTTGTTCCCGGCTCGGCTCTGTCGGCTCGGCTTTGCCGGCTGCTGAATATAATCTCTGTTGAAAACGGTCATCTTCAAAACACAACTTCCCAAACCTCAAAGGGAAACGGGAGAGCGGGAGTACAACGGTGGCAAAGGAGCTGTGTAGAACAAAGGAGACGTAAATGACCATGTCCCAGTCCGGTAAATCTCCCGAATCGTCGTCGGGTCTTTTACCAACCTGGAGTATAAATACCTGGTACCTTAAGTTAGCTACTTGGGATCTAACTAAATCATTTGGCATACTTCATAACAACCTACTCAATATCAGGTTGCACAGTATTCCTTCAAGCCTCTACCTTAGTACCTAGGTAGTCTCCAAGCCACACGATGAGTGCCGCATATCCTATCCAATCGTAGACGATATAGACTTTAGTTAGCGGCCGCTGGAGATAGACCGCCAGCCAGGTGATGTAGGTTGGCCCTATCGGCATAATCATGTTGCTACTGATCTAACTACGTATACGCGTTCCTAACTCCCCGTTCAACGCAAGCCACACGCAGATGTCCATCGCCAACGACACCACCCATATTAAAATGCTCATGATATTTTGTTGCTATAACCTATAGGACAGTCGTCTCCTTTTTCGGAACAGCCACGAATTCCTCCCAACATAACACTCTTGCCAACCCCGCCCACCAATGCCCCTTTTGCATGCATCACCAACTGCCGTTGGAAATTTGATTTAAACTATTTGATGCCTCTGCTATGGTGGCTGCACTGCTATCGTGACTGCATCGGCATTGTGGTGATGCAATCCCGTGGAGATTGTGGTGTTGCACAGTTGACTGGCCTCGAAAAATGTGGTATTTTATCATATGAGAAAATGGTTGTGGCGAGATACCATGCCCGAACTCCGAAGATTGGACCAGAGAGTCGGATATCGTGTACTGGACTCGTCAGAGCATCGGTCCGAGAGATTGGGACTCTTGTAGCTAGAATGGAACTGCAGTTGGCAGATGAATTGTCGTACAACATATAGATAGCATCTGTGCAGCTGCAGGCAGCCCAGAGCTCCCAATGATTTGTTCTAGAACGCCCTCCTTGGGTACCATACATGATGCGAAAAGTTCCTTGATCCATCAGTAGAGCATCATATCTGTGGATATGCCCAAGCCACGTACGATGTATGCCGAGATTGCAACAACTCAAGCAGCTCAACCAGCTCAACCAGTATTGCTTCGTGTTATTATCGATCTGCATTCATGTCTGGTATCTCTCTGGCTATATACAGCCCACAGCTCCAGATCGGCAGATCCTTAACATATCATCACAAGCGCTCCACCTCCCCTCGACACCAGCCACCTCGTCCACTCAAATTATATGTCAGTATTAGTAGATACAAAAAAAGAAGTGTTACATGTGACCCGGGCGCAGTGACGTGCCCTGCTCGCTTATTGCATACCACGAGTAGATTAGGAAGGGAAATACCCGTTGCTGTCAAGCCGGAAAAGTCGAAAGAAAAAAGTCTGACATGTCAGAGTCGTGTATGTGCACAAAACACCAGCCAGCCATGGCCGGAGTGATATCTCTGTAAAAGTAAAGCAAAGACAAAAAAAAGAGTCCCAACTTATTCCACTCCCCTTAAGCCACCGGTCCTCCTGGTCGTACCCCTTTTATATAAACCCGCCCAGTCCGCCAGACCCGGCTGATGAAGGGTCACGAAAATGCATGATGCCATCCATCAGACCCGGGGAACTGATTGACTGGGCAGCCAGAGCACCGCCGTTACCGAAGTAGTAAGACAAGGAGGAAACCAAGGACCAAATAAACAAGACAAATAGTTATGTATATAAAAATAGAATTACGTATATCAATGCGTGGATTCCGTTATAAATGAGTGTGTATTGTGTTTTGCGCGAACTGATCATGACCAATCCTTAGGTCTTTGCCAATTCGACGGCTTTGCAGGCTGGAGAGGCGACATTGGCTGGAAGCGCGATCCCGCCTTCCCAGACCCCACGTTGTACCCATGCGAGGTCGCAGGCGGCGACGAGGTGCTGTTGGCCGTCGAAGGAGGGACGGGCCACGAGATCATTGAGGGAGAGAACACCCCGCTGCTGGCGATGCTGACCCCGCCCACCGAGTCCTCGCTGGAGCGGGGGCTGTGCCTCACGGCCGGAGGAGAACGGGGATAGGTGGTAGATAAGGGAGACACCTGGTATTCGCTGGTCGGGCTGGGCGATCTGCTGTTGGCAAGGTGGAGGTCCAGCACGGGAGGGCCGTCGTCACCGCGGCGGAGGGAGCGTCGTGCAGCGGTCGGGTTCGGGTGTGTCACAGGGCTGGGAAGCATGCTTCCGTAGTTGAGGTCGCTGATTGGTCGCTGCTTCTCGTCGTAGCTCTCCTCGCCCCGGCAGCCAAACAGAAGACTGCTGCCTATGGAACTCCGCTTTCTCTCCAGCTGGGTGTAGGGAGAGATCTTGAACGGGGTGAATTTGGCGAGGAAGATCTGAACACGGCGCGTGCGACGGTACTTGTAAAGGAGGGCGAGCAGAATTAGAAGAACGACGAGGATGGCTGGGGAAGCAAGGTTAGTTTTAGTCCCTTATGTGATAGTAAGCAGACGAGAAATGGGGTGCCTCACACATCACAGCGCCTACTATCCCTGGCACAGGGCTGGGGCTGCTGTTGTGATTGCCCGCACTACCGCCATTGATGCCGCCGTTGCCGCCTTCGGTCGAGTCGCCACCATCGCTGTTATTGGATCCACCGCCAACAAGTACTCCATTTCCTGAATGGTCACCGGTTTCCGATGAGCCGGATCCGTTGGATGTCAGGCCGGAGCCGGAGCTGGAGGAAGTGCCGGAGGAAGTGCTAGAAGAAGTGCCAGAAGAAGTGCCCGAGTCCGATCCATCCGATGCTGGAAGAGCGGTGGGATTTGGGGTGACTCCATCTTGATAATGAGAAGGGTCTCCATCCGATGAAGTTGACCCGGTCCAGGTGGGGCTGGTCGATCCTCCACTAACGTCGTCGTTCGAATCGACAAGCAGCACATTTCCGGCGACCGCACCAGCAATCGGCGACTTTGCCCTGCCGGACCCGGTGTTACCATCGCCTTCAACAGCAGAAGTGGCCTCTGCCCCGGTGGAAGTTGAGTCTGCGACAGGTTGCGCTGCAGGACTTCCTGCTTCACCGGAATCAGCGGATTCGGTGTTGCCAGGGTCGGCAGAGCCTGACCCGAATCCCGAACCAGCCTCAGATCCCGAGCCAGAACCGGCATTGGAGCCTGATCCTGAACCCGCGTCGGAACCGGCGTCTGAACCTGATCCGGTCCCCGCCCCTGAGCCGGAGCCTGAACCCGATCCAGATCCGGAACCATTGTCATTGCCATTGCCATTGCCAGATCCCGGATTAACGGCTGCTGGCTGCGTAGCGACGGGGACAGCTGCTGCCGGAGTTGTGGTGGCAGCCGGGGGGGCGACAACCACGGGGTTGGCAGTTGGAGTGCTGACAGCCTTGGTTGTCGTCGCAGCAGAGGGCTGAGCTGGCACCGCCGGAGTCGGAGTTGGAGTTGGTGTCGGCGTTGTTGGCGTGGGCTCTGGTTCGGTAACCTGTTCGGGACATCCCCATGTTTTTGGGAATGCCTTGCATAGCGGACTGAAGAGCTTTTCGATGAAGCCCTTGAAGTCTCTCTTCTCCACCGCTTCGGCGTGAGCCGCGGGAAGACGCATTCTTGCGTGTTGTCGAGTGATGACTCGAGGTCGTAGTGAAACAGAATGTTACGATTATCGCGACATGGCCACACTGCAAACAAACAAACAGAAACCTTGCTCCTCCACCTCAACCCAGTCAACCGGTGCTGTGGAAACTGACAACTGAAGTGCGTTGAAGATCGGTGGATATCCTGAATCTTGGGATCTCAAATCTGAAGCGAATGTAAAGCTGCAAGTCAGCCGAAAAGAATGGAGGCCGTGGAGAGAAAGAGTGGAAGAGAGGCAAAGCACAAAGCACAAAGCACCGGACGACGGGAGCGG
This sequence comes from Apodospora peruviana, assembly GCA_033439685.1. Lineage (NCBI taxonomy): Eukaryota > Fungi > Ascomycota > Sordariomycetes > Sordariales > Lasiosphaeriaceae > Apodospora > Apodospora peruviana. Next base: position 1,829,625 of record JAUEDM010000008.1, read on the forward strand.
ATGGGGGCCCCGAGTTGATCATAAACGAATCAAGACAGAACGACCAGGAAGACGGTGTTACGGTCGCCGATCATTACGGATACCGTGAGGCTTTCCACCTCTCTGCCTCTCTGCGGACCAAGCTCGCAACCCGGCACAGTGGAAGAAGCAACAAGGACAGCACCTTCCAGGTCGGAGCTTTGAAATTGCAGCAGCTGCAAGGCCGAACCCCAAGCAGGGAAGGCGTCAGGAACGGGCCGATGATCATTGCCCGAAGCAAGGATCACAACGGTCGACCGCCAAGGCCCTTGGATGCAGGTACAAGGGCAACACAAGTGAACCACGGACCAAGACAGCTTCGTGTTGTGGAGTAGGTAACAACCCTGCAACAACGGCAGTCACCCGCCCCAGCCGTTGCCGGTTTCGCGGTGCACAGGGTCTCATCAGAGGTGCAGCCTCAGGTGCTACATATGTACGGAGTAAAATGGTGCGCTAAAATGTGCACTAAAAGCGCGGGTGTGGGATGCGCTCCGCGACCTACTTCCAAGTTTCTTCAATCTTCGCGGGGCGGCGCCTCGGCGTTTTGACAGTCAGCCACGCAGCAGCCACGCAGCTGCCACTGCCTGTCTCAAACCTTGTTCGCTCCCCCGGTTCCGTCCCTGGCCCAGGCTTGCCAGGCTACTGTTTCAGGAAAGCTTGAGTGCCGATCTCTAATTTGAAGAGACTGTCTCAATGTCACCTTTCCCCGCCCCCACGCCATTCCGCCGAATCGCAATTTTGCTGAGGATTTCGCTGGGACAGGTCGCGGCTTCGGAAAGCATTTCGGGAATTCTCTGCGCTCTCGATGTCTGGCCGCTGTTCGCTATCAAAAACTGTCAAGAAAGGATTGATTGCACGTCAGGATGATGGACTTTGAAGTTCTGGTCACGGACTGTTTTCGACATGGACGAACGGGCTGATGCTGCCGCTGCAGGTGAAACTCGTCCGTCTCTCGGTGGTGATGGCGCCGGCCTACCGGCACTTGGTAAAGTCGGACTGCCAATGACCTTTCTGCACCACGCGCTCAATGTTACGGCGGCAAAGACTTGATCTGACCAGAATAACGCCAGTATATTTATATGTATGTGATGCAGGAGATCGTCGAAATACGCCCCAGGTGGAGGGGAGACGAGTCTTCCAGCCATAATCAAGGCTGTTATAAGAGATCACGATTGATATTCCGGACAACCACGAGGTCCTTGAACTCGCAGATGGGACTCGAAGAGTACGGATAAACCATTGGCACCGTGACACGGCTGGATACGCCTCACAAGATGTCTTTCCGATAAATGTGGGTGAGCACTGAGCAGCCAGGATCCTGGTTACCTACATAAGGTAATACGCAGACAAACCATGACAGGAAGCGGTGTGCCTGCCTGTCAGCAAGGATCGATGTTTGTCCTCCGCAGTGCTTGCAATTCTTGACCCCTGAGCCAAGAAATCTGCATTGGTTAATAAATACGATGCATGCCCCCTTGCCTATTTTCCTTGATTCAGCTCACCAACATAGGTTGGGAGGGTCTTGCGAAGTGCGCCTCCTTCCGACCTTCATGGACGAGGGGAGTCTTCCGAGAGGAGGAAAAAGAAAAGTTGGGTTCGATTGCTGACTGCGAGCTTTTACAATGCTCCTTATCAACATCCGTGAGAAGAAACTCGGAAAGGATTCCGCAATAAAACCTGGATGATAAACACTCGGCTCTCGCTATCAGTCTGGTTTCTCCGAATGGTTCATGGATTTGTTTGGGACACCCCTACAGACCTGCAGACAACTGGGGGCTTCAATCCTGAGCATCTCATTCCAAAAGCGTTTCCACGGAGCGCCTCATGAATAGTATTAACTGAAGCCATAGCCAAGAGAGGTCTCCAACCTAATCCGTACTCATGATACTGAAACGTCTCGTCTCGTTTACCAAAAGCATTCGAGCTACGACCAGATACCACGTGTAATCAATAAGCACCCCCAGGAAAAGGCCTCCCATACCTTCTCTTATCAAGACTACCAGGTTGCTCCAACAGACAGTCCAAGTACATGACCCGCTTATCCTCAGTCAACACCCTCAAATCAAATCCGTCCTGTCCAGCATCGATCGTGTATCCATTCACACTCAGGTACCTCGTCATATCCTCATACCATCCCCTTTTGGGACACCAGACCTTCTTTCTCTCCGTCTTTCTCGCCCAGCGACAGCTCCAGCTCCTTCTCCACCACCTCTCCCTCCCCCCATGAACGAAAAGCATCGCACCCCGCAGGTCTTGCAGAACAAGAGATGTATGTTCTTTTCGAAGCACTGATAATCCCCTAGGCTCTCTAGAGGATCGAGCAGCGAGACGAGCAGGAAGTCGTCCGGTGGCGAGACGAGGCGGATGTGCATGATGGCCGCTTTCTGGCAGGTCGTGCAGTTGTACCGGTAGATCCACTGGCGGAGTTTGCCGTCCTCCGCTCTGAGGGCCTTGGGATCGGGCGGGTTGTGAGGCATCGTGAGTTATACGATGTACTTGACGGCGCCGCAATGGTAAGAGCCGGTGTAAGGTCGACGCTGGGCTGCTTCTGCTGGAAGTGATGTTGATGCAGCGGTTGCCTGTTCAGCCATTATTTGTACTGGATGTAGGAGCAGGTGGGGGAGCCGGCTTGGTGTTGAGTCTGGCAGTGGTGCCGGGGAGGTAGGTGATGGGTGATTGAGTATTGTCTATGTCACGAACGAGATGAAGTATAACTTCGATCGTATCGACTTTATGGGGAACTCGGGTAGCATAGGAACGAATCGACGCGGGGTTAATGTGCTGCTTGAGCGACTGTCAGGTAGTTAAGGTAACTACGATGTACGTCACGCCCTGAAGGTCTGTATGTAATGCGGAGAGATATTCCGCCGGCGAGAACAAACCACTCGTTCCCAAGGCATTGGCCTGCTGTCAGGAATTAATACTCGAATTCGAAGCGTCGGTTGTATGTCTTTCTTTTACTTATAACAGAAAAGTGTATGTACATCTTTGACCCGCAAGACACAATGTAACAGACAAAATTATTGGCGCAGATGCCTTGTCGTCTCCTGCGGGTCGAGCTCAGAGAACCCGTGGCTGGCGGGCATCTCAACAGTCTCCCAAGCTCCCATCTCCTCAGGTTGCCCTTGATTCAAGTATACAACGGACTGGGCTTTACTCTCGTCCTGCGACGAATCTGAATCCCGCGCGCTCCCAGCTGCTTTGTTGGCCGCCCTCCCCCGTTTTCTGAGCAAGAAGATAGCAATGTTAACGAGTATAAGAAAGGCAAGGCCACCGATAACGCCGCCAACGATAGCCCCAACTGGCATCGGCGATCCAGTCGGGGATGGCTCGGAGGTTGGCGTTGAAGAGGTCGGGAACGGCTCGCCACCACCACCGCCCGAGGACGACGGGTTTGAGGAATCCGACGGGGCTGCCTTCTGGTTGAAGAGGTTCCCAACCTCGTTACTCGACCATTGCACCGAGGCTAGTCCGTCTTGCGCGTACCAGTCCCTCACAACTGCTGGTGACTCGTACGCCGCAGCGTCGGCATCGTATCGGTCGCGCCACGCCATGTCGGAGAGGTCGAACACGCCTAGCCCATTTTTCCATGGATCTGGGTCGAGGAGCGAGTCCGGGTACGGGAGGTATCCGTCACATCCGCCCACCGAAAGCATCTGGCGGCGACCAACGAGGGCACAGGACAACCCGGAGCGACGGGCATTTGACCCGGGTCCTTGAAAGAAGACGAACCCGGGAAGGGAGAGCACGTAGACCTCGTCAGATGACTCGCGATTCTCAACCTCAGCACCACCATACATGAAACTAATCAGGTTGAACAAGTTTAGTCAGATGAGACGGAATGGCAGGGGGGAAGAAGCAGGACGAAAGAAGCAGGAAGAAAGAAGCAGGAAGAAAGAAGCAGGAAGAAAGAAGCAGGAGGAAGTAGACATACATCTCGTAAGTGTTGTTCGGGCCCTGAACACCGACGGTGCAGAAGTCTCTCCGTCGGGTCGGTCGAGCGCCCGTCGTGGGCTGAGAGTACCATTTCTTGCCTGAGTTAATTACGGTCAGTTTTCACACGTGCAGAATAAGTATCGAGACACTCGCCCGGGGTAAGTAATTATCGAGGGGGGAGCCGACATACTGGACGGATCATACAACGTCAGATTATTGAAGTCCACATCAACCCACAGTCTGTCTGCTCTCGCCTCCGCCACACGCGAGGTCCATCCCCCCAGAAAGAGCAAAAGCCCGCTTGGCCCAAAGGGCACAAAATCCGCCGCCCCGGACACCCGCGTGCCATACGGCCCCAGCCCAATGCTCGACGAGTTGGTCAGCTCGCCGCTCGTCATGTTGAAGGCTATCACCCCCGGCAGCGCGAGCTGCGTAGAACCCACCACGCTCGTGTCGGTCTGCTTGTTGGCGAGCCCGCTCACGTAGTAGCCAACGTCTCTGCTCTGCGCCCACGCGCCACTGACGGACCGCGTGAACTGGCTCAACGCGACGACAGCGCTCCCGCGCGGCGCCTCCTCGGCCCACGATCCGCCACCCGCCCCATCGGCAGTAAACTTCCAGATCGACGAGGGCGGTGGCTGGCCGAACATGTAAGTCACGCCGTTCAACGTGTAGAAGCCCATCCCGGAGGGGTCGCGCCAGAGCGCTGGCCGGTTGAGCACCGGGGCCGCAGCCGGCTTGGCGATCTCCCTGATGGTAACTGAGCTGTTGGTCCACGACTCTTTGAGGGAGATGGATAGGGTGCCGTTCACTTAGTTGGCCGAGTAAACCGGGCAACTGTAAGCTTTCTGGCATGGCATCGGTATAGGGTAGGTAGTACGTACTGGCATACGAAGGAGCCCCCATCCCGTTGTTCCCGTCGTAGAGCTGTGATACCTCGCCGCCATCGATATAGAGGTAATCTCCGATCACAATAACTTCAACTGTTAGAAGATGTTGGGCAGGCGCGTGTGTAGTCGATAACATACCCGTGGGCCATACGTGCCGTAGGAAATCGTCTGTCGGGGGAGCGTCGTTGCGCTTCGAAAGGAAGTTGTGGTCAGGGATCGTGTCATGGTCATCGACAGCTTGAACTACTAGCGATACTGGCATGAAGAATACGACAGCCAGCAACGTGAAAGTGACGAGCCAAGGTCTTGTTCTTGCCATGCTTTTCGCGCTTGGGACCCTGTGCGCTGCCAGGAAGCTTGCGGAATATTTGCAGAAGGGACTTCCGACGTACATCAATGTCAGAAAGGTCAAAAGCAATTAAAAACAACCCAAGACGGGCAACACTCACATGATGGAGTAGAGGCCCAACCCGACAGAATGGTTCATGTTTCCGAGCTGACATCGAGTCCGAGAAAGTGTAACCAGCAATCCAACAGCCACTGGCTGCAGGGCCCAATCGTCGACCAAACTGGGCCCAAATCCGTAGCCGCTGGGCAGACAGACCCCCCCCCCCCCCCCCCCCGAACTGGTTGGTTGTCATGCCGCCGCCTTTTAAATCAGCGCCTAGATTAGGCATAGCAAGGCACCTCTGTTATTATATGCTTAAAAGTTTGTGTGACAGATGCACATCGGTTTCAACTTCATACTTACATTCTGATAGGCCACTGAAAGGGGTGTTATCGCGATACTATTCCTAAAAAAAACTATAGCCTCTTTTCAGCCCCAAATATATGGCTCCTGGACTCGGAAGATGCTGCTGGCGTTTATACATCCAAGAATAGACTGGATATGGACAGTGGACCATGGCCCCTGGAGAGAGGGAGGGTCAGCGGTGAAAACAATGAGTGCACGCTTTTCATCAAGTCGCTTGTTGGGACTTGAACTTTATGAAAGACCAATTATAGTAACCCAGATTTAAAAGACTTACATGATGAATTCATCTGAACTACCGACACAAGTCTAGTGGGTGTCAAATTCGTAGTCGCGGTCACAATTATTATCGGAGGTCTACGGGTCAAGGTAGTCTACAGCAAACTCCACAGGAAACCGCCCTGCAGTCCATCGGAAAAGCGAATCTAGATACTCCCATGGAGCAAGTTCTGAACATACATGAGCGTACTCTGCGTGATCCTCTCCATGAATCCGTCAGGGGGGGGGGGGGGGGGGGGGGGGGGTGATATCCTTCTGGCACGGTCGGTGGGCGGTTGCTCCATTTCAATTTCTCGAGGGGAAACATGTCCTCATGGCGGACGACATAGCTGCTCGTTGCGAAATGCATCCGTGGCAATTTTGGTGGCGCGCACGGCAGGGAGCGCGAGGTCGTAATGGCGCAGATGCTCAAGGTGCGATGACGGGATGCAGTCAGCTTGACCAAAGTAGATTGCGTAGAGACGCTTGCATGTGGTGATGGTGGAAAACACGTCCGGCACTGTCACATCGCCGCTGGAGTACTGGCTCATACAAGACCCTCTTGATATAGGACATGAGCTAACAGACAGCCATCTCCACAACCCAGCAAGCCAGCTACGACAGATGTCCACATCTGTAAAAAAAAGAAGAAAAAAGTCTTCCGGAGTATAGTGGTCAGTCAGTATTTGAGCTTGTCACCGCCCCCCAAAGGTCCGCCTGTCGCTCGGGACACGGGTTCAATTCCCGGCCGGAGAGAAACCATTATTTTTTTGTTTAATTTTGTCTGTTCCTCGATAACCCATTGCCTGCCTCCGTCCACCGGGCCGGGCTGTGTTCCGTGGATGCTCGGACCTGGACCGGGAATCCCCGCCTCGCCCTCCTGAGGGGCCTCGATTCGCTTTTAAAGTCTCATGGTCGAAGGAAAATCTATAAAGTCTTCAAATGTTGATGCAATGGGCACCTTGCTCATTATCCAATGAGATGGATTAAGGGGAAGCACTCTTGAAAAGAAGTTTTTGTACTGGAGCCCGGGGTTTCTCATCAGCGCCTCCCCGCTCCAAATACAGCGACTGCCCCTGTCGGCCCTGCTTCTGTCAGCAGCACCAATGAAGATGGCGGTTACCCCTGAGCCGTTCATCCCATTACATTACCATTACGTATTTAGCCACAATGTTCTCACCGTGTTTGCAATGGAAGGCACAAGCTGACTTCTAATGACTCGAACGACTCAAGAAAATAAAGCCTGGAACAAGGTGGACCTTTCCGTCAGACCAGACTCACAGCCCGAGTCGCGGGAGTTCCCGCCGCGGAGATGTTCCAGCGCGCTGGGATACCGCTGCGGTATGGGACGACAGCAGCACGCTCACTCCCGCGCCTGGCCGGCTGTACCTGATTTATTATCAATTATGAGCTGACCCAAACACCTCAGGTGAGCACGTACGATTGCGGCTCTCCGTTGCGACGACGAAGAGGGAAAGAAAACTTGAACGCACAATCCTTTGCAGGCGGCCGAAACGAACCAATGGCATTTTTCCGATTACTGGTCGCTGTCCCCGGAGATGCACGTTTTCTGGACCGGCGATCCCAAAACAAGCCACTCCATGCCAGATCGTCATCCCACCCTTCCACCCCTTACCCCTTATCATGCTCTAGAGTCTGGACATACCACAACACAATGTTGGGCATGGTTGCCATGCGTCGCAAGGTAGGATCCGCTGGGGTAAATGCGTCTTTTTCTCATGGATGTCAATATGTGGTACACATTGCGCCGAGTATTTAAATATATGTCGGTCGCCCGACTCCATCGACGGACCTGTGCTAGATCACTAAACTCATTAAAAGTCGACGTCAAGCCTTCACTACTCCCCTCAACTTCATACCTATCTCACACGAGCTTCACATCATGGCTCCAAGCCTCACCAACGAGCAGATCGCCGTCGTCAAGTCGACGGCGCCAGTTCTCAAGGAGCATGGCAACACCATCACCACCGTCTTCTACGACAACTTAATCAACGAAAACCCGGCGCTGAACAACATGTTCAGCACCACAAGCAAGACGACGGGCCGCCAGCCGCGCGCCCTCGCCAATGCGGTCCTCGCATACGCCACCTACATCGACGACCTCCCGAAGCTGGCACACGCGGTCCAGCGGATCGCGCACAAGCACGTCTCGCTGCAAGTCACACCGGAGCAGTACGACATTGTCGGCAAGTACCTGATCCAGGCGATCGGGCAAGTGCTCGGCGACGCGGCCACCCCGGAAATCGTCGACGCCTGGACGGCGGCGTACGGCGTGCTCGCCAACGTCTTCATCTCGACCGAGGGGCAGATGTACAAGGACAACGCGGCCGAGAACTGGATCGGCTGGCGCAAGTTCCGCATCCTGCGCAAGGTGGCCGAGAGCAGCTCGGTGACGAGCTTCTACCTCGCCCCCAGCGACGGCGTTACCCCGCTGCCCAAGTTCATGCCGGGCCAGTACGTTAGCGTGCAGGTGTCCGTGCCGCAGCTCGGCTACCTGCAGAGCCGGCAGTACAGCCTGAGCGAGGCGCCGCAGGAGAAGGGCGAGTACTACCGCATCAGCGTCAAGCAGGAGCTCGGGGAGGCCGTAGGCATGCCGGGAATCATCTCCAACATGCTCCACGACGACTTCAAGGTGGGCGACGAGGTCGAGGTGTCGCACCCGCAGGGCGAGTTCTTTGTCAACCCCGAGGACCCGAGCACCGAAGGTGTGCCGGCGGTGCTGATCTCGGTTGGTGTGGGCGCCACCCCGCTCATGTCCATGCTGGAGAGCCTGACCGTGTCGGAGGAGGAGGGAACCAAGAAGGCACCGGTAAGCAGGAGGCCGGTGTCCTGGATCCACGCGTCCCGGTCAAGCAAGTCCAAGCCATTCGGCGACGCGGTGAGGCGCCTCTGCCGGGAGAACAAGAACGTCACGGCCCACGTCTTCTTGCGCGCCATTGGCCCCGAGGACCGCGTTGGTGAAGATTACGACTCGGGAGACATGCGACTCGACCTCGGCAAGCTGGACAAGGACCGCGACCTGCATCTCGGAGACCAAAGATCCGAGTACTACATCTGCGGGCCGGAGGCGTTCATGGTCGAGATAAGACGCGCCTTGGTTGCTCTGGGGGTCGACAAGGCCAGGATACATCTGGAACTATTTGCGACGGGCGACGTCAGCGATGATGTCTAGACTCGGAAAGGGTTGGTGCTGCATTTCGTTGGTGGTCGGTTGGCAGGTTTTGCTTTTAGGTATGCTCGGATGGAGTCTGAATGGCTACAGGGAGTCTTTGGTGCATCGTTTTTGCGGGGTTCGATAACTTTGATTGGCGTTACTGTGTGTTGTACATATCTCGAGTCAATATTCCGTATCTTTTTTTGGTAGAGATAAGGCCGTGATATTTCTTTTGGGCATCCAATCCCGCGTCCGAGAACATCGGCACCATCACGGCAAAGTTCGATGAGTTTCGACAACCACCAGAATCTGGAAATGGTGTGCGGACAAGTGTGGATGCTGAATGGTGCGATGGGACATGCGTAAAAGATGTAGATTATGCACGCACGTTGATATCAATCCTCATATCGATGTTGCTCAAGGTGGTTGTTTGGTGGATGATCTGCACTTCTGGCAGGTGGTTTGTTTGGGGCTGAATTGCGGGGGAGCTTGGGCATCTCCGAGGACAAAAAGGACGGCCGTCCCCACCCCCGGCGCGACCTACTGGCAGCTGTCAGAGCTGTTGGGGACAACTCCGTTCCTCCCTCCCGCTCCCGCTTGCGCCCCCAATTCATGATCACTTTTATTCACGATCACTTCTTGGGTTCGAGCATGTGACTTGGCTTTGGATTGACTGGACACCATCTGCAGAGGTCTTCAACTGGAACTCGACCTGCCAGTCAGGGGCCCGGCTGAGCCCAGGCATGGCTGGCTAAAAATGCCCTTGCTCCAGACCAGACGCAGAGTTAACTCCCCCAGGTTGAACAGGTCCTGCATTGGCTCACCTCGTGAGAACCAACCAGTATGCTCTGTCGGCCGCCTCATACATCCATCCTCAGACGGATGCAGCAAGTCTAGACTCACGGTCGCGGCCGCCCAGCATCTGGAGAACGGGGGCACATCAGCACATCGGCTGGCGACGCGTGGATAGTGGAAACTGACAGACCGCCGGCCTCCATGAGTTCCTCCATGAGTTCCTCCATGAACTCCTCCAGAGGACCATAGCTACGGAGCCGTTGGGACAGGTGGGACGGCACCTTGCCACATGTAAATCATAATTATCATGGCAAGGTTCCTGACTGCGGAAGCCCTAAGGCTGTTCCGCGACGTTGGGAAGCACGCAAGAACTGCATGTCTTGTTCCCGGCCTAACGTTCCCTGGCAGGTAATCACCAGCGTCTGACCGGTGAATCTACCAGCACTTCCGCATGTCTTAATCCTCGGGCCGAGACTTGCCCAATTCTACATCTTATTGGATCACAACTAACCCATCCGGCATTTGGCCCCCTGCATGATGCACATATATAAAACTCGATTCAGTAAGTCCACATGTACCTCTAGCCAACAACATCCCAAATGTATCATGTAATTATTGAGCGTACTGACACGCCTGTCTGGGTCTTTTGTTCACCTAGCTTACGACCTACGCAGACTAATGAGTCAAGTCAAAAGGTCCCTGGCTGATCTGTCCTCTGGTATCAATGTATGTTACCTGATTGCTCCCTATTCAGCATCATTGGCCTCGAGTATTTGTCGTTATACCGACGCATTCCGCCACAAACAACTCGTTCGTCCAGCTGCACACCACACGGTGGATATACCGTGACCAAAGTCTGAGAATGAACAACCAATAACCTGGTAGGTTTTTGGTTTTGTGATTGCGGCGCATGCGGCGCTTTATATCGTCCTTTCCAATCTCCAACAAACACACACGCACACCGATATGCGGTCACAGACACAAATAATCAGTAAGCACATGATGCGCAGCTACTGCACGAGTTGACTGGCTCACCAAAGATGACTCGTCATTTCGAGTCGTTGTCTCCCTCCATCCTTACCTTACACAGTCACAAACACACACACCGGGGGTATCCGTCGCTGGCCGCGGAGCCTTCAAGAGAGCCTTCAAGGGGTGTTGTCTGTGTCTGCCATCCGAAAACAGTATTATGTACAGAGAATGGACCGTCTGCCTACTGCGAGTGAGTTGCCTTGCCTCGCTTCCCTTGCCCTTCCCGGCCAGTTGCAGCTTGCAGACCGACTCGTCTCAAGGTCCAGGCGTGTTTAGTCGTAAATTGCAACCCGACGGAGATAACCTTATCCGCCTTAAGAGTAGTAAAATGCAACCTGACACTGCCTACCCGCCTTAGCTACCAGGTAGGGATACCACGACGCCACGACAGTGTGGTCGGTGATCAATAATTCAAACCAAAATACCAACTTATCGGACTAAATACTACCCAGTATATTCAGCTTGACTGTAATGCGTTGGCTACACGCAAGCCTTAAACGGGCTATCATGGACCCGATTGGACGTTTACGAGCATCACAGGTCATCTGACGATTACTACCTGCATAACCAAAGGTACCCAACGGTTGCCTGTTACAGTCTGGTATCAAAGATGGTGTGCTCGATTATGTGTGGAGTATCTACTATTACCTCCCTACCTGCTTGTGTGATACGGTAAGAGAAGTAGGACTAAAATCCGCTCACGCTCACCTACACTTTTCGGTGGTTCGGTCTGATCAGAACGGTGAATGCCACTTGACCGGCTTTCAAGTATTTTTCCCTGACACCTATCCTGCCAAATTTTCTCTGCCCTTCCCTTCTTCGCCCTGACATAAACCTCATAGCGAAACTCGGACACATATCAAGGCAGTTGGTTACCCGCCAACGTCTCGCAATCCCCCTGCTCAAAGTTCTGAACCACGTGCATCTAGCACAGCATCCATCAACAATGGATCGTCCCGCCGATCTCCTGGGCCTGGGTGGAGGTTCGGTGGAACTGTCACCAATGAAGATTGGCCTCTACGTGTCCGTCGTCCTATTCTGTGCGAATCTTGTCCATCGTGTCCGCAGATGGTACCGCCTTCGCCATATCCCGGGTCCTCTGGTGAGCAGCCTCACGTCGCTGTGGCTTTTCTGGCGGTGTCTTGGCCCAAGGATCGACAAGGACGGGAAAGCTCTTGTTGATAAATATGGTGAGACAGGCATAATTCGCTGTCACGGGGCTAAAGTTCATTAACACCAACCCTTGAGGGCTAAACATGCAGGGCCGATCGTCCGCCTGACTCCAAACTCAATCTTGCTGGCCGACGTTGACGAGGTGATCCGCATCATGTCGGCTCGGTCCATGTACAGAAAGGACGATTGGTATTTGATTGGGCAGGTACAGCCGGGCAAGGACCATATTCTTTCGATGCGAGACAAGGAGGAGCGGCGTGAGCGCAAGAAGAAGATTGCACCTGGTGTGGGTGTTACTGCCCTCGCCTCCATCTCCATAGGTGATACTGAATGATGCTAATCAGTTGAGCGGCATGGAATTGTAGTACTCGGGCAAGTCAGGATCCGACTTCGAGGACGGCATCAACCGAGGCATCGCGGCCTTGATCGACCTCATCGAGAGGAAGTACATCTCAGATGGCGGACCTGATTTCCGGCTTCTGGACCTCGCGGTGAAGACGCACTACTACGCCCTCGATTCCCTGGGCGAAATCGCATTCAGCAAGCCATTCGGGTTCCTGGCCAACGACCAGGACATGCACGACATCATCAAGCTCAACGACCAGCTGTTGCCGGTTCTTTTCCTCGCCAGCAATTTCACCTGGTTCATCAAGCTGTTGCTAAAGTGGCCCTTTTACTACCTGCTTCCGCGGGATGGGGATAACGCTGGTTTCGGGTACATCATGGGGTTAGTTAGTAGTCTGTTCTGGCAGTTATCAAACTACCCAAGGGACAGACAGTGTGTTGCTAAACTTGGACTGTTGTAGACACGCCACCGCGTTGATAGACGAGCGACTGAACAACAACTCGAAACCAAAACGGGACATTCTGCAATCCTTTATCAGCCAGGAACTGACAAGGGACGAGCTGAAACAAGAGGTTTCGATCCAGTTGTACGTTTATTTAATATCTCTACCCCGTCTCGTACGAGCCCGTTGCGTCCTTTGCTTGCACTGACATAGACCCCGTGAATAGTTTCGTCGGCTCCGACACAACGGCAATGTGGATCCGCATGACCATCCTCTTCCTCCTGACGAACCCATCCGCATACGGTAAATTACAGACCGAACTAGATGACGCCGCCGCCCGCGGCCTCATCAGCGCCCCGATCCGCGACGCCGAGGCCCGCGAGCTGCCCTACCTACAAGCCGTCTTGCGCGAGAGCATCCGCTGCTTCCCGTCAGTCTCGGCCGGCGCCTTCTACAAGAATGTGCCCGCGGGCGGGGACACGGTCTGCGGGCACCTTTTGCCTGAGGGGACAAGAGTGTCCACGGTGGCCGGCATTTACGCCATCAACCACTCCAAGGAGCTGTGGGGTGCCGACGCGGACGTCTTCCGGCCGGAGCGATGGCTCGAGAAGGAGGATGTGCATGAGATGATGAAGATTCTGGACCTAACTTTTGCGACCGGGCAGTTCCAGTGCTCGGGCAAGGTCATTGCGCAGATGCAGGTGAACAAGGTCGTTCCTGAAGTGAGTACATACATTCTCCGCCTTTTATTTTGTTGTCCTCTCACAAAGTCTCTGGCCAAGAGAAGTGACTGACGGTCGTAGCTCTTACGTCGCTATAACTTATCCTTGGTCGACCCATTGGAGCCGATGAAGGTCCGAGGTGCCCTAGCCTGGCTGGCTCATGATTTTTTGGTCAAGGTCGAGAGACGCTAGGCTGGTGTCATGGTGGAATAAAAGCCAGTCAACGTCCACATATACGCATGCGCAGTTCCACGGTCTCATAAAGTTAGGTATGTGCTTACTGCATGTAGTGACTGACGTATTCTCCAAGGCTGTCGACTGGAAGGCAAAGCTTGATCCGACTATTATGCCAATTTACACGAGACATCGGTGAGGCCGTCTTTTCTTCTATGATGGATTGATAGTTGGAGCCCTGGGAGTAATGCTACTGTACCTAGTCGAGTAACGTGCCATGAATGCAACGGGAAACCTCGCTGAGTCCGGCCTAAGCATACCTAAGGTAGGTGGTACCTTACTTGGGCTTTCCTTACGCGGGGGGCACTCAGTACTCCGCGGAAGCACAACCTTAATAAATAGGTACCTAACTGAGAAAAAACACCACCTTCCTTACATACGACCCGACAGTCGATTTAATTTTCCACCCAGGAGTTAGCGTCATCCCCCGCCGCAAACCCGCAGATCTCCCAGTGTGGCACTCACCACCCCGGCCGTATCTGCTGCCCCTTACTTGAGAGGGCCGGTTGTTTACCTAAAAGTCCTAATATGGTGGTTGATACTCTCTCACTTTTACGTACGTAGGACATAAGTATAAACTACACATAATACCAACAGGTCTTTGAGGAACAGGTCGAAAAGTGTTTTTAACACAGTGGATCACAGAATGCATGTTGCATCAAAATACTATCAGCCCATATCGTGATTGGCCGCATGAACCAAATTTTCCAATCGCCGGTCCACGCCGCACGACTGTTCATTCCGTCTCAGGGGAAAGAATCCAATTCGGCGGTTTCTGCGGATTAGACCGACTTGACACGTCCCGCCTACTATTCTAGAAGGCTGAGTAGAGTGGCTTTGTCTATGCCCCATCCGTTGGCCCCATCTGGGATCTCATTGTTTACCCCTGAATCCGCCCCATGTCTGACCGTTGCACTCGATCACATCACGCAGCAACAGGTGGTGCTAACGTGCTACCTATAGCCTATGCATGCACCTGCAGTAGATCGTTTATCAGCTCAGACTTCGACAGGGGCGGGATTGGGGGACCAGGCTTACCAGGTAAAGATCCCTTAATACATGTAGTAAGCCCGGCCCGGCCCTAATCGTCAGCTCCGCGCCCCAAGTTCCTCGGAAACTTTGATACCATGGCGGAACAACCAGTACTCAGTTGGCATTTACCTACCTACCTACCTACCTACCTACCTAGCTAGGTACTCAGCCCCGTCCGACCCTTTCTTTCCGCGGAAGAGAACATTCGCTTCGTTTTGACAGACAGTAACCCATATTGAGGACATGTTTGCGACGTGGACATCGGCGCCGCTAGATATCGGACGGCTAATACACCCTAATGATCTTCCGAGATGGCCCATGGAGCAGGTGTCCTTACTGGGCGAGATGCCTTGCACCAAGTCATGGCAAACAAGTCCGAGGTTAACATCCCACAACGCTTTTGTCCGGAGTCCGTTTATCGGATGCTTTAGGACCTCGGGACGCATTGCATAGAAGGATTGTTAGTAACATTGTCATCCTGTTCCTCATACCGAGACATCGGCGTTATTAGCGACGTCTGGTTAAAACCACAATCCGATAATCTTTGTGCCCAATGAAGGGATACACGGAGCCAGAACTGCATCATACCCTCGGCCAAGCCTGCATGTTACATTTTGACCCTACTCTGACGACCAGCTCGGACCATACCTCTCAGTGAGAGAACTTATCAGGAGATGAATGGTGAGTTGTTCTCTCCGATCCCATACACAAGGGAAGCCACCAAAGAGGCATATATATCTGAACAACCTCGCTCCAGATCAACAATCATTCCATTCGACAACAGCCTCACTTCAAAGCTTCTGAACACTCAAAGCACACATTCATTACTTTCACAACCTACTTCCAAGTTCCAAGTCACCAACCAATCTTTCAAGATGTACTTCTCCAAGACCCTCGCCGCCACCGCGCTCCTCTCCCTCCTCTCCCTCGGCTCCGCAGCCCCTGCCGCTGCCCCCGAGGAAAACACCTCGTCGGCCCTCACCGCCCGCGCCATTTCGGGCGAATTCACCTGGTATCACACCGGGCTGGGCGCCTGCGGGTGGACCAACAGCGAAAGCGAGTTCGTCGTCGCGCTCGGCCACGACCGTTTCGACCCCGAGACGCCCAACGGCAACCCCAACCGCAACCGCCTCTGCGGTCGCCGCGTCCGCGCCAACTACAACGGCCGCACCATCGAGGCCACCGTCGTCGACCGCTGCGCCCACTGCCAGGCGGGCGACCTCGACCTGAGCCCCGCCGCCTTCCGCGTCTTTGCCAGCCAGGACGCCGGCCGTATCCGGGGTACCTGGGACTTCATCTAAGTCCTCCTCCTCCTGTTTCGATCACTGATCGGGAGAAGCTTGTGATGGAGTGTGATGAGATGGTTCGATGGGGTGTTGGAAGATTGTAAGTAGATAGAGAAGTGGGAGATGCAAGCGGTCCATGAGAGTGGTGGCTATGGGTTGTCGGTTTCTTTCTTCGGTGAACATATTTCAGAGCAAGTTGTACATAAAACGCTTCTTCAATTGAGAACCATGACCCGTAAAGTAAGGGTTCTCCGCGCAAATTTCCAGCCGCCAAGTCATTGTTGTGGAAACAAAACGAACTCCAACCCCTAGCTAACCAACTGCAGTCGCGCTAGTTACTGGTTGAAAATCAAACAGCGCCACTACTTGACCCATCCTCATTGATGACTCTCCCACGTCGACGGCCCCATAGACCATGTCGCGTAGTGCCAACACCATCCGTCCATGACCGTACCAGAATAGCCTCAGTTGAAGACGGTGCGCCGTCTTTCTTGTCACTGCTTGTGTGTCCAAAGGTGGCCAACTTGGTCCCAATCGCTTCAAAATGTCCCCAAAACATAAAAGTAGCCATGCAGACGACAACAGCGGACGATACGGCGAGCGAGACACCCCAGAAGAGGCCAAACTTGGCCCCGCCTGGCGCCCACTCTCCATCCATGCTCAGGACCGTTGCTATCGTGCTGATGGGCAGCAGCACGGTGGCCATGATGGTGAGGACGAGCACCATCCGGTTCTGCTCCGTGCTCTGCTCGGCCTCCTTGACGCCCAGCTTGCTCTGCTGGATGTGCGCGAGCGAGACGCCGTAGCTGATGATCTGCTGGACGCGGTTGAAATCGTCGTCCAGGAGGGCCACGACCTGTTGGTAGTTGGCCATCAGCTCCTCCGACAGCTGGTCAAGCTGTCCGCTGCCGGGATTCCAGGATGTCTGCGCTCGGGAAGAGTACAACTCCATGTGCTCGCGCGCGAGACTGCGGTAGCGATTGAGTCGCTGACGCATCCAGAACAGAGCCAGGTTGACGGTTTCGGCTTCTTCCACGGTAGTGATGGCGTCTTTGCGCCCCGCTTGCATCCTCCACTCGATTGTGTTGATATCTCGGAGGCAGTACGTATGGATGACCATCCACTCTGCCGCCATGATGCGGTACACCCCCTGGAGGAAGAACAGCGGTGATGGCTGCGGCAGGGTTGAGCCTCCACGATACTGCCAATCAAGGGTTTGTTTCGTCAGCAGCGAGAAGGAGGTGCGGTACGATGTCTCTGCGGTAGCCTTTGGGAGGATGTCACGGCCCAAAGCTTTCGGGTACAGTGGAGGGGAGAGACGCTCGGGGAGCGTAGTGATGCTGGTTGGTGGTTCAACCAGGACGATGCCGGTCTTCCAGTTCCCATCTCGGTCCGTATCAAACCATACTGCGCAATGTTTTCGGGTGATCATAATGGGCTCAAAGTTGGTCTGACCGCCAAGACGATCACTTCGCTGACAGGGACACATCCGTCCATAGTTGGTCGTGTTCCTCCAATAGCTTTTCTGTGCGGCGATTTGCGATTCGTCATATCCAAGCTCAAAATTGCGCTCAAATTTCCTATAATGGTTGTAGTAAAACTTGACATGCTCTTCCAGCTTTCTGTTGGACTGAAAGACTGGAATGTTGGGGGTAACATCACTACCAAAGTTGTATGATGGTGAATCGTCCAAGAAGTCGTCCAGGAAGTGGAGAAAGGAGGCCTTCGAGTTGGTGCTGACGCCTGTGAGCAGCTTCTCGATAACGGCCAGGTCAATGTTTTCGACCACGAGAACGAGACGGGTCTCGTCTGTTCCAAAGAAAGCTTGGGAAGTCGTGCGAGTTTCAGTTGGCGGGTCCGGAGGTATATACTCGTAGCTGGGGTTACTGGAACTGCCTGAAAAGTTGAAGAGGTCGATGGTTGCTTTGGTCCGTGAGGCTCTTGATCCAGGTTGGCGGGCATTTTGGACAAACTCAAACAGGTTTGGGAAATCAGACTTGTCGAGACCGCCCAAAATGGGATCCTCGTCGCACTTTTCCACCATGCCTTCGCTCATCGACTTGGCGTTGTCTAGTTCTAGTAGGCTCATGTTGTGTATTTGTTGTTGGGGAGAAATCGATGCCCGGCATAAGATACCTAAGGTACCTTAGGTAGGTTTTTTCCTTCCAGACGCGACCGGAGTTGATTCCTTCAGCTTTGCCTGCCTGCCTGCCTGCCTGCCTGCGCCCTGCAGGCAGCCCTTGCCAAAGCGGCCGCCGGCATGGTTTGTTTCTGCACGTGACTAAAAACTACCTTGGCCTCGAGCGAACCTGGGAGGATAAGTATCTCACCTTCATCCCGACATAGATAGCAGCAGTCACTTACCAAAGTGGAAAGATTACTGTCTCGAGGCAGAAATGCTCACTGTATCGAGCAGTGAAGTCGGTGATATCCGTGACTGCCCCTGTACCTTGTTGATCTTTGAAAAAGGTTGGACTCGGAAGTCGGGATTTAAGATTCCGGGCCCCGTTGCGTCCCGTCTGCTGCTTGCCTGCCGCTTTCACGCTTGTGCAAATTGCGGTGGGGGCACAGTGGGCTGCCTCAAATTGCTGGTACATACGTGCGGAGCCACAGGGAGAGTGGATTGTGCACAGACCAGGTGCGTCGTGTATTTAATACGGTCTCGCCTCCCCTCTCTTCCTTCTCTTCTCTTTTTCCTCTTCATACTTACCTTGATCGGGTGTAGGGAGCTCAAGAATTCCTTACACCATAACGGAGAGCCTGCATTGCACATCGTGGCGCTAGCCGTTATAAATTGTCCTTCGGGGCCGTTTCGGTCGCAATTTTTGATGTCAAACTCTTTTTTTTTCACTGTGATCATCGCTTTATGTGGTGCCATGGGGAAGAAATTCTCGCTCTCCTTTTTTGATGGGTGATCGCTTCATGCCTGTCGAAGTGGACGGTTTCTACCATGCCCATCAGTGATGCCGTAAGATTGAGCGGTCGGCTTCGCTGACTGATCAAGATCTCACCCACCACACTGGATTGCTGACTGCAGTTCTGCTGCCAAATGGATGTCCTGTTACCGGATCGCGGTTGCATTGTCCTTTCGATGATATCGAGCTCGTCGGTGCGGCTTTTGCGATAAAACCGCGCACCAGATGGTTGCCCAGCCCAAGCAAGCTTCTCCCTTCCCTTCCACCTTTGGGCATCATGATGCACAGCGCTGGACATTTCAGCTTGTGTGTACAACAACCCTTCATGAGACCAGCAAGAGGAGGCAAACAGCCTCAATCAAGTGAAGCTTTTGGTGTTGCACAAATCGCCTCTTTCCTCGTGTCTTTGCGATATCAGGCGGCCTTCTCCGAAGCCGTGACCGAGTGGGTGGTGACATCAACCGCGTCACGAAGCCCTCATCAAGGCGCGGGCTGTTCCAACTTCCAGTACGTTCGCACGTTCGGGCTGTCGCGGCCCCGTGGAGGGCCCGTGGAGGCCCGTTGTGCCTGTTTTCCGGTACATTTTACAGCCCGAATCTCACCTGCGCCCCCTCTGCATCGCCACTCGCAAGTTACAAACATACCAGCCATCACGTGGGGCGGTCCAATCATTCAGGTTCCTGGCAGCCGACAAAGTCCCCCTGGAAAGCCATCCAGGCAGGCTGGCAGGCCGCCTGGGGGCAGCGCCGCTGGGGGGCCTCAGATGATGCATTTTGGTCTCAAAACCCCGTACCTGACCAACAATAAAATGACTTTGAAGATTACAGTTTGCAGTACTTGTCAGCGATCTGGTACTAATTCTAAGGATTAGAGGCGCTCTTTGTCAGAACTGTTCAGTTCCTGCATCCCCCAAAGCCCAGGCGGACAAGGTCAGACTGTGCAGGTGGTCTGCCACTAGGTACACCTTACCTAGTTCTAACCTGTACCCCCTTACCAGTGAAGCTTCACGATAGTACTTAAAAGGACCGGGTGCCTCGATAAACCGATTTTCGACAGCATCTGCTTCTTCCACTTTACCTTCTCATCAACGAGAATTGAGGCGACAAACACATAGACATGACTGTCAAGACGATATCGCCACCCGCCAAGGCCTACGCGCGGGAGCGACGCATTGCCGAGCGCGCCGTGCATCGCGCATCCATCCTCACCAAACGCGCCATTAGCCTCACACCCTCATATTGGGCCTCGTCACCGATAGCATCACAACCGTCTTCGCGCAAACTCTCCAACGGCGAGATATCCAAGAGCGATGCGTCCCCGGTAACGGCCGCCGACTTTGCCGCACAGGCCCTCCTCATCAGCGCCATTCACGGCGCTTTCCCGGCAGACAGCTTCATCGGCGAGGAAGACGCCGACTCCCTGCGGCGGGACCCGCTGCTGGCCATCCAGGTCTTTGATTTCGTCCAGCAGTACTCCACCGTCCAGCTTGTTAGTGATGACGACGACGACGACGACAAAGACGAGCCGCTGTACACCCCGACCACCATCGAGGAGATGTTTCACATCATCGATCTTGGCGGCCGGGGCACCGGCGGGCGGACGGGCCGGTTCTGGGCGCTCGACCCGATCGACGGCACTGCAACCTTTGTCAAAGGCCAGCAGTACGCCGTCTCGCTGGCGCTGATTGAGGACGGCAGGGAAGTCGTCGGCGTGCTCGGGTGTCCGAATCTCAAGCTGCCCGAGGGTGGCGGCGAGATCGAGGAGACGAGTGTTGATGATGAGGGTGTCGGTCTGCTGCTCTCGGCCGTTCGCGGCGGACAGGGTTCCACGTACCGCCCGATGGGGTGGGAGGGCAGCAAGCTGCGGCCGGCGCGCAAGATCGAGGACCTGCGGCGGGGGTTATCAGCCGCCTCCACGTTAACACAAGATGGGCACAGCAATGGATATGTCAGAAAAACGACGCTAAAGGACAGCGGCGTCGTCGAGCTTGGAGACTTGCACTTTATTGACTCGACCGTCAGCACCGCGACCTGTTCCAAGAAGGTGCGACAGCTCGCTGATGCTGCGGGCGTGGCCTACCCGGGCACCGAGTTGTACTCATCACACATGCGGTACGTCGCGCTGATCTTTGGCGGCCGGGGTGCCGTGCAGGTGCGCGTGCCCAACTCGAGGCACTCGGCCAACTGCATCTGGGACCACGCCGGGGCGCAGCTCATCTACACCGAGTCTGGGCGGGGCAAGGTCACGGATTTGAACGGAAAGCCGGTTGATTTCGGGACGGGCAGGAAGCTGTCTGGGAACTATGGCATCATCACGGCCGATGAGAGCGTGCATGGCAAGGTGTTGGAGCTGGTGAGGGACATGCTTGACGATTCTTCTTCTTCTTCTTCTTCTTCTACAACATCATCATAAGTAGACAGGATAGATCATACTGCGCCTAAATTAGATACCCCTTGGGAAAAAGTACCTGAACTAAACAGTATATTATTTTCCATATTCAAAACAATGCATTCAAGTCACTCCAGTCTGTCAGTCACCTGCCGTACTCCGCCTCCTGCGCCGCCAAAACTTGACAGAATCTATCGAGAACTGTCCCGTCGTCCAACCGCCACTCGACTTTCTCCTTCTCTGATGCGACGGGAGGGGTAACCCGACATCTTCTTCCTCGTCATCAGGCAGCAGCCCCCCTCCGCCACCACCATGGGCTGTCATCATATGACTGTTGCTGTTTTCCTTGCTCTCCCACTCCTTCTGCTTGGCAATCATAAATTCACGGAGCGCCTGCGCCGAGGCCCCGCTCAGGTGCTTGCCGCTGGCTTTCTGTTGGTTGTGGCCGCGCTTCATGACCATGCGGTGCGTGAGGAAGGCGTACGAGAGCCGGAAGCCGCCGAACAGGACTGTGCGGGCCCAGCTGCTGAAGGCGAGGGCGAGCGAGAAGATGATTACGATGCTCGAGAGGATGACTGTACCCGGGATTAGTCAGTTGAGGCTGCCTCCCAGTTATCGTGCATAGGTACCTAGGTTCGATACGTACACATGTAGAGAAGTTGGGTGTTTAGCGCCATGGTGCCGTCGTTGAGCTCCTTGGTGTTCATGCCGAAAACGGCGGCGAAGAAGGACAGTGGGAGCTAACCAGAATTTGTCAATTACCTGGGTGAATTGTTATATGTTTATTCACTATTACTCACAAAGAAGATGGTCACCACGGTAAACACGACAATGGATCTTCCCTGGAGGACGCTTTCGTCTGCTCTTCGGATGGCAGCTTTTGCCTCGATGATACCCGACTGCTGCTGTTTCATGTCGAGCAGTTCTCGGAGCTACATCAGCAATACCGGACATCATCAGTAACTCCCATGATAATAGCTGTCCACTTTCGTGTAGGAATAAACGTACCTGACTTCTCGTATTGGCCTGCCTCTTCTCCAGATTCGCCAGCTCGTCCCTCCTAAGCTTCATCTCGGAAATCAGCGCCCCAGCTCGATCAACCGTCGCCCTGATGCGCGCGTCCTGCGCCGCCGCCGCCGCCGCTTCTTCTTCCGCCTGCCCATATTCAGTTCTGGTGTCAGAAGTAGTGGTACTGCTACTGCTACGACCGTGATGCCGTCGACCCGGACCGCCGCTCAGCAGCATGCCACGGAGAGCCCTTTCAAAGTCGGCCATGACGGTGATCTGCTGCGTAAAGATCTCCTGCATAATCTGCAGCTGGTCGATGACGTTCTGCGCCTCCATCAGGACGGACCACTCGTACTTGATGTTGAGCGATTTGCGGAGCAGCTCCTCGGCCGTCTGCAGCGGGTCCTGGGCATTCATCCGCTTCACGTCGCGGCCGAACCGCTCGTAGGCTTCAGTTTTCTTCTCGGCCTGTCCTCTCACATGACAATTAGTACACTCCTATACACCCTCCGCAGCCAGGAGGCAAAGAGTGAAAAGGGGCGAGACAAACAATTTTGGAGATAGCCGAGCTGTAGATATCCACCATCTCGGGGCGAAGATCCGGCTTGGTCCTGTCGAAGAACACCTTTGAGCACTCGTCAATGATGATGAGTGCCAGATCATAGATAGAATTAACCTGTGCCTTATCGATCGATCCCAGATGGTCGCGGATGGCCCGGTGGACGGCCGAGGGGTCCGGCTTGTTGCGGCCCCAGCGTCGCGGAAAGGCAGAAATGATGGTGTTCTCGTCCAGGATCCACAGCCAAAGCTGGTCAACCATGACCACTCTCGGAATCGCCTCGGGGTCGTTCTGCATCCAGGTGCCGCGGTACACAACCTGCTGGCGGTCCCGCTGGGTCGTGTCCTCGGCCGTCCAGTAGTAGTACTGCTCAAGCGTGCGGCGGATGTGCAGCGGCGACTCGGTGTACAGGTGGTCGCCGATCAGCCGCCAGTCGGCCGCCTCGTCGATGAGCTGGTACATCTTGGACGCGTGCCACAGGTAGCTGCCGAGGCGCGACCGCGGCCGCCACGACGGCGAGTCCTCCGTGTCCCATTCCCCGGCACCGGCGAGCCGCTCGCTGTTGGTGGTGGTGGCGCCGCTGTCGATACGCTTGGCGCGCTTCGTGGCCTGCTCAACCACGCTGCCCCAGGTGCCCCGCCGCTTGTTTCGGCGCTCAAAGGCGAACTCGCGCTCCGTCATCTGGCGCGTCTTGCGAATCACGTTGGTCATCCTGACGAGGCGCTTCTCGATCTCCCAGTGCAGATATGGCATCTGATTATATATACAAAACCGGTCAGCGCGTGTAATCAGTTACAATTATCAGGGACCGCCTACGAAAAGAACAATATCCTGTGAGCCGGATGAGGAGCGAAAGAAGGTCGGAGCTGACGATGGTGGCTTGGATTCCGGCTTCCCTTCACTGTCCGGCGGCTTCGTGGTCTCTGCACTTGGTCCGGTACCGTCGCTATTCCACGGTGGTGAGGGAACCAGAGCGCATCGAGGCCGTATCTGGCGGGAATGGGGAGGCAGATGCGTGTCTGCGCCGCCACGCTCTTGGCAGTGCCAAAGCTCCCGCTTTAGGAGCTTCTCGGTATTCGACTCCTTCTTTGAGGAGCTATGCTGGTACAACCTGCGCTGATGCAACCTCCGATGGCGGTCAAGATCCCCGTCCTCCTCGTAGTATCGCGACACGGCGTCTTCGACCCATTTCATGTTGTTGGCCTGCAGATGGAAGTACCGCAGCTGCTTACTGTCCCGCGTGCGTTTCAGAGGCGTGTTCTCCTTGTCGTAGAGCAGCTTCTGCATGGCGATCTTCTGGTGCGGGAACTTGCCGTGGCAGTAGGGGTGGTCCAGCGTCCCGCCGCCCTCACCCTCACGGAAGACGATGACCCAACCGTTGTAGCCGTAGTTGGACTCGCGCGGGTTGTCGTCGACGCTGTCGTCGGGGGCCTCGAGTCCGTTGACGTAGCTCTGCGGCGACATTTGATTCTGCAGGTCGACGTACTGGGTCGACTGCCATTGCTGCACCTGTCTGAGGATGGTCCGGTTGCGGAGCAGGAGCGGCCTGCGCGTCTTGAGCTCGGCTTTGGGCAGCTCGCGTTCTATCGCGACCAGAGAGTTGTTGCAGTTGCGGCTTGCGCTCTCCCTCCAGAGCTTGTGGGCTCGCTCCAGCGATGCGGCCAGAGTCAACCGATCGGCCGGGGAGAGACGGTGAGTTGCAAAGTACTCGCGCAGATAGCGGATGCGACGCAACTCCTTCCTGACGAGCTCCTTCTCGGGCCCGGGGAAGTTCTCATAAAGCACGGGTCTCTGGGAGAACCTCGCAGCGAGGAAGCTCGCCCAGGCATCCGTTGGTGGAACAGGGTCGACGTACTGATCCTGGATGGAGTACACGAACTGCATCGGGGCATTTGGGTCTGCTTCTGCAGCCAGGTGATGCAGGTTGGATGTCGTCGCATTCACGATGTTGAAGTTCAAGACGCGGGGGTTGAGATTAAATGTCCCAGACCCAGGCCAGCTGAAAGTACAGGTCTTGCACTGTACCTCCTGTGTAGGTACCTCCTCGGGTCGTCGCCCTGTTTCCCTGCACGGACGACCCGAGGTGGAACAAATGCCGCACAAGAGTCCTAGGTAGGTATCACAGGTCTGTCTCGGAGGAAAAGAATGCACTGCAAATCCGGACTACTGTTCAGTGGTTCCGGTGCTCATTGCCCAACAAAGCTGCAGCTCTCCGGTTTGAGGATGGGCCCGAACAGTGGCATCAGTGCCCGAGACTCTGATTTGCTGAGGGCAACGTGGCACGCATTTGCAGGCGTCGACAGTGCAGCGAGGCTTGCAGGAATATCGAGCACTAGAAGTAATTCTACATTTGTGCTAGGCTTAAATAGTTCTAGGTAGGTGCCAATGATATATTTGTAGCTGCTGTGCAATCTCGACGGTTTGGCAGCGTACTAGCATTTCTTACCATCATGCCTTGAGATAAGATTAATCGTTGATAACTTTTGTCGCGTTGGGTTAGGTGATCTCGTTGCCTCTGAAGACTACCTACCTATGAAATACATCAAATGCTTGAATAAAAAAACGCGGGGTTAGATTCCTTCCATCCCATCCTCAGGCAGTTGCTACGCTTGACTGTTGTTGTGTGACCCTCTCTCTGCCTTCAGCCACTGATCGTGCTTCCGAAAAGAGCGTGAGCCGCAGCCCCTATCCGGGATCGATGATGGCTTCTGGAAACATTCCGTTTCGGGAGTCTCTGACCTGTCGAAAAAGACAACAATCAAGCTCTGTCGAAAAACAAGATTAACCAAGGACAATGTCAAGCCAGACCGAGTCCATTGTATCCACCTGAAGAATGAAAATACGACTCCGGATGGAAAAGACGCACAGTTGCCCTTTTCTCGTCAAGTACTACTCCCCGTTCCAACCAGCCAAAACGAAAAAATGGCGAACCGCCAAGCTGCCGAGGGCTACATTGGACTCGTCGAGCCAGGTATCACCGCCATCAAGGGTCTGATTCCGGTTATCTGGCTGCAGAGCAAGACCTCGCCAATCCAGTTCCTACTCGTCTGCGCCGTTACCTTCATCATATCGTTCCTCTTCACCAGCATCAAGCCTCCTCACGAGTCGGCCGAGCCGCCGCTGATCAAGCCTGGCTTCCCTGTCGTTGGCCATATCTGGGGCCTTTTGAGGAAACAAGTCATCTATTTCAGTGAGCTCTAGTAAGTTCCCACGTGCTACATCGGTTTTCTGGACATAATTAGCTAAGTAATGGCTGCGCTGCTGCTCGGGTTCGAGATCGTCGGGTTGGATGCGGACAAGCTCAGGATGGGCGATTCAAAGAGAGGCGAGACGGCCAAAGCGCTGCCTGGACTGGCGGGTGGCCCTGTGGTGATTAGGCGCCGACAGGGCTCGGAGGAGGTGACGTGGAAGTTTTCTTGCTAAACTACTCGTGGTGTCTATGTCGGTCTACAGTAGTTCTACTGTATTACTAAGTCTCTGTGCTGGCTGAAGTTTACAAAGTTTTGTCTTCATCTCACCTTCAGTGTCTCAGGCGATAGACGTGCACTGGTATCATGACAAGTCCCGACTCGGACTCTATGAGTCGAGTATCCTTCCACTACACTGCTTCATGATATTAATCGAGGTTGCAATCAATGACCGTGAATGCGAGGACAGCAGTGCGAAATGCTATATGCAGGTTCGAGATCATGATACTCAACTCGGACTGTATATGTTTGAGTACTGCTTACCTTACATGTTCTGATTAGACATAAGGTAGTACTAGGGTTGATAAGATTGCCCAGTAAACCGGTGAGGGGGTCATAACCATGATGCCACCAGGCACGGTCCAGATTAGGGAAGTGATAGTAGGTTCCTTCGCGTTGGATGATGGATCTTGGTGGCTTATAATCACACGTGTACGTGCCTAAATGAGCTCGGGTGTGACTAACTTATGTAGTCGAGTGGCGTGAGCACACCCAAGAGCCTCTTCCATCTTCCTGTTGGGCGGACTCTTCCGCTTTCTCAAAATATCACCTAGGACACGGGCTTGGGTCGACACTTGACACTTGTGTCCGTCATGTTGGGGGGCATCTTGGCCACCTTTCTCACCCAGTAGGTAATCAGTATTGTTGGCAACACCTTGGCTTCCGGGGCAACTCGGCTTGGCCGGGGGTTTGATAGGTTGGAGGCGCGGGCCGTTGTATCCGAGCCCGTTGTGCCCCTTGCTGAGTGAGGACCATGGGAGTCTTACATACCCAGAGAACCGGGGAAAATACGAGAGAACCACGTGCAGCACAAAAGGGGGACAACGGTTGGAGGCGGGCCAGATCTCAATCTCTCATGCATGCTTGGTCCAGTGGCCAGTTGTGGCGTATAGGGGTGCACGAAGGGACCCAGCTTGCTGACCTTGCCACTTGTGGTGTCAGACGGTCTGGATGGCCATATGCTGGATGACCTCCTCCCCGCAGGCCGTGTGTCCCCGCGGC
The DNA here is from genome assembly GCA_033439685.1 of Apodospora peruviana. Classification (NCBI taxonomy): domain Eukaryota; kingdom Fungi; phylum Ascomycota; class Sordariomycetes; order Sordariales; family Lasiosphaeriaceae; genus Apodospora; species Apodospora peruviana. The sequence continues at coordinate 1,857,054 of JAUEDM010000008.1, forward strand.
CTTCGGAAAAGGGAAAATACCGAGTCAGACATAATTGGTTCCTATTTCAACAACAGCACTCCATGTCACCCCCTTTTCAGCCTTACCCAACAAACGCGATAATACGACGCACACTTGACACCTCCAGCACCCGTTTTTCTTTCTGACAGCAATTTGAATCATGATACGAGGTAGAGACAAACGCAAGTGTCTTGCGTAACTCTCGTTATCGAAAGAGCAAAAAAAGCTGTCAGCAGAATCCCACCTAATTACGCTTAAAGCGGCGTTGAACCACGTTTCGGTCGTCGCCCGTGCTGCATGCGTGCTACATACACGGTACATAGAACGACAGAAGACGGCCGCCCGGAACTAAACCGTTTGAGCAAGGGGATTGGACTGGACTGGATGGGATGATGAGGGTGCGGCACAGCACAACTGTCAACCTACCCTCCAGTCCCCTTCCCTTTCCCCTTCCCCCCAGCTTCCCGCTCCTGCACGTCAGCGGCCCAATCCGGCCAGTCATGGCCACTGGCAACCATCCTTCCAATATCGAGAGCACGTAGACAAGAGGCTTGTCCTACGCTCGGCTAGGCTTCAACAATCCTGATTAATATATTCTCTTCCGTTTTAGCTTTGCGAGCGGCAGGACTAGCAGCCCTATGCTGATGGCCTCGGGAAGTCGCGTAAATCATGTCAGACGACCTTCGGCAACTCCAGATAATGTACGTAAGGTATGGAATGTTCTTTCGAAGACAGATTTTGGGAGTCCCCTAATGGGCCTGCAACCAAGGTTCCGAGTCCATTGCGGCGCTGGGGGCTGTAAACAAAGGGAACGGGGAGATTGGAAAAGTTCGGGTCAGGTACGAGCGTTTTGGTCCCCTGGTTCTTCCAGCCACGCACGGTTGAAAACGTCAGTTCTTAGTATCAGTTCTGAGTACATGTACGAAGAGGCACAGAAAAGGTTGCGTACGTGCCTGGTTATAATACAGCATATCTGCAAGGGTTGCCTCTCGAAAGGGCCGGCGCCGCCTTGATGCAAGCCACCACCAGAAGCCCTTTCTAAAACTGACCCCTGCAGGATCGAGAGGCGTGACCTTTGCGTTTGTACACCGAGACGACCGTCTAATTCTCCTTCCCCTTTTCGACATCCACATCAAGTCGAAGAGCACAATCTGGACTGCCGGTATTAGCCAATGTCGTACTCCAAAACTCACTGAATCATCCTTCCCCCTCTTTGGAGTCCTGAGACAGTCATTGGGTAAGCTGGCAAAGCAGCTTAGCCACGCGTACCCGAGGCATACTTAGGCGAATTTCAAGCGAAAGCGAGTCATAGGCTAAGCCTTTTCCTTCGCCTCGGCCCTTTCCCGCTTCGGACCATATAGCATGTCGCACATCTTTCCATCCAACCTTGTCGACGACCGGCTACCGGGGAAGAAATCCCTGGGAAGTTCCCAAGCCCGCGGAACAACAAATGAAAGCAGTACGTTAGCGTGATTTATTTATTGCGTTCGAGTCTGCAACCAGCAGAATTTACCTGGTTAAGTGGTTGAAATTGGGTGGGGCGAATAGAGCTGCCAGGGGTTTATTATTCTTTCATGTTTCCTTGGGACGTCTGTGTACAACGAAAACACATGGCCTAACCCGTACCGCTATTTCAATATGCGTGGTGTGGGGCCACTCTGAAGATCTGCCAGGGGCAATGTTTGTTCCAGGCATACAGACAAACAATACTCAACCACCAGATACAAGCAAGTCCATCCTGGTAACCCTGGTCTGGATACAGTGCTGGGTCGTTGGCACATGGCAGTGGTATCAGATGACGGTTCCTGGATCGCTCAGCCCACTGCAGGAAAACGGGAGCGTCTCTGCGAGGCAAAGTCCTCCAGTCATAGTTATCCGTCGTGATACCAAGAGGCTCAAGAGCCTCCATCCCATCATCCCGCAGTTGCATGGATGACCGTCAAGATGACAAGAACTGCTCGGGTTTTGCTCCCCTTTTTGTCGTGAAGGGCTCATGCTTTGCATCAAATACTGCAACGTCGACGCCGTACGCCAGGCAGAGAACGGTACAGCTGATGGTTGGTCAGAGTCACTGATCACGGGAGGCGCGGCGTGCACCATCTTTCCGAGAGCGTGCCTGAACTTATCCTCCTCTTGGTCAACACGGCCATCATCGTTGTCAGCAGAGAAACATGGAACCAAGGAATATATCTTACGAGATGCATTGAAGGACTCGGACGTGGATGATGGGACTGCTCCGACTGATCCCAGAAACCTCGTCGTGGTGTTGCTGCCGGAAACCGCGGGCCATCCTCAGGGTCCTGGTTGAGAGGCCCTTCATGCTTTCCTTGAGTTATAGGAGAAACGTTGTGATATCTCGTGGCTGAGCATCATGGTGTTTCGACAAGGCCGTTGATGGAAGCCATCTCGAAGACATAAAAGGGCCAACGTCCTCTCACGGTCGTATCTTCACATTCCTCGTCTCACATCCAACATCCTCCCTCATCAGGACATCCACTCTTTCACATCTCTTCTTTCCCTCCCTTCTTTCCGAGTTCGAAGTAAGTCACTCACTTGACAGGTGAGGACTCAACCATGAAGCTATCCCTCTTTTCACTTCTCACCGCCATTGCGGTCGGCGTGGATGCATTTAGTCTCCCTCACCGCGAGCTCTTGCCAGCGCTCCAAACACGCCAGTCCGGAGCGTGTCAGCACACCGCTGACCACCGCGAGTGCTGGGGCGAGCATTCCATCGACACCAACTTCTACGATGTCATTCCCGCTGGCAAGCAGGTCGAGTACTGGCTGGACATTCGGCAAGGAACATGCGCTCCCGACGGCGTTCAGCGTACTTGCATGACCGTCAACGGGACCATCCCGGGCCCGACCATCATTGCCGACTGGGGTGACGAATTGATCATCCACGTTACCAACAACATGCAGGACAACGGCACCGCCATCCACTGGCACGGCCTGCGGATGCTGAACAACATGGCGGCTGACGGCGTGCCCGGCGTCACCCAGTGTCCCATTGCCCCGGGCCAGAGCATGACCTACAAGTTCAAGGTGACCCAGTACGGTACGACGTGGTACCACAGCCACTTCAGCCTCCAGTACGCCGAGGGTCTGTACGGTGGCATGATCTTCAACGGCCCGGCAACTGCCAACTACACCCAAGACATGGGCATCATCACGCTCGGAGACTGGGGCCACACGGAAGCATTCAAACTCTGGCGGACCTCGGCAATAACCGGCAGACCTCCAACCATGGACAACTCCCTCATCAACGGCACCAACACGTATACCTGCACGGCTGCGGAAAAGGCACAAGGCAAGAAGTGCGACACACTGATCAATGGCAAACCAGCCAAGAAGCTCGAAATGGTCTTCAAGAAAGGCGAGACGTACCGGCTTCGGCTCGTCAACGCGGCCACCGACGCCGTCTTCCAGTTCAGCATCGACGGGCACAAACTCAAGGTGATCGCCATGGACCTCGTCCCCATCAAGCCGTTCGAGACAGACAGCATCAAGATCCAGATGGGCCAGCGGTACGACGTGCTCGTCACGGCACTAGACCAGACTGACGGCAACTTCTGGCTCCGCGGCGACCTGCTCTCGTGCGCGGGCCCCAACAACTTTAAAGCAAACGGGACCGGCATCGTGCGCTACGACGCCGGAAACACGGACTTGCCCACCACAAATCGCGGGCCCGCGCTGAGCGCTAACTGCCTCGACGAGCCGGCCACAGCCGACCGCTTGGTCCCGTACCTCTCGCTCGACGTCACGAACTTCCACATTGAGGACTCCTTCCTCGAGGGCCTCAAGAGCAACCGGACCAACAAGGTCATAGATGGTGTCACTGTCAACGCCTTCCAGTGGTTTCTCAACGAGAGCAGCCTGTGGCTGAACTGGTCCGAGCCGACGCTGGACGTCATCCTCAATAACAAGAACATTTTCCCGACGCCGTACAACGTGCGACCGGTCGGGCCCAAGGGAAGCGAGCCCGAGTGGGCCGTCATGATCATCCAGTCTAGGAACGACATAGCGGGCAACACCCAGCTCGATCACCCGATCCACCTGCACGGCCACGACTTCTGGGTGCTGGCCTCCAAGGCAGGGAATTTCACACTTGGCGACGAGCAGTCCTTCAACACCAGGAACCCGGTGCGTCGCGACGTGGCGACGCTGCCGGCCAGAGGCTATCTGGCGATTGCGTTCCTGCTGGATAACCCGGGCGCCTGGCTCGCCCATTGCCACATTGCCTGGCACGCCAGCCAGGGCCTGTCGCTCGAGTTTGTCGAGAGCCAGGATTCCATCAAGCCCAGCGATGCCGATAGTAAACAATTCAGGGACACGTGTGACGCTTGGAGAAAGAAGGAGCCGTCACTTCCGTGGCACCAGGAGGACTCGGGGATTTGACGGCGGACCGGAGTTGGTGTCGAAGAATTGCTTTCATTTCCGTGTCTGTATTTTATCTTCTTCTTTGTATAAGCTTGTGTTCTTGTTCTTGTACCTTCTTGTACCATTGTTGCTCGGTTGAGTTGTAGAGGGGATCATGGACGGGACGTTGGCGAATTTTGCTTTTGAACAAAAATTTCAGGAGAGAAAAGAAAACAGTTGGGATCCAATTGGATACCAGAGGTACTTAGACTTGGCTTTTTGGGGAATATACAAACCGCTCACGCTTATTAGCGAAAATTAGGCGTTCCAGACTGGGTGATATATGATCGGATTCCAGATGAGACGGTGATGTGCGGGAGGATTCCCAGGCGTCCCAAGCCCTGAACCTTGTGATGAATAACCCTGACTGACCCTAGCTGTTTGTCGTGCCCGCGCCCGCGGCACGTGCCCAGCCCTTGGCGGATTGGAGCTCGGAGGAGCTTGGCCGAAGCTTGGACTCTTTCGCATCTCAAAGCCAAGCTTCCAGTTCCAACCATGGCAACAAAAACTTCGATTGGGCAATTCAGATTCCACATGAACTTGAAGCCATAGACCACATCAATTGATTCTAGACGACCGACACCGTTCCCGATACACTCCAATGCCCCAATGACGCGCATTTCCACCGCCGAACTCAGCGGATACTTGCTAAGCGGCCGACTCGGCCGCCGGGGTTGTCTAATCGCCCGCCGAATTCCCTTCCTCATTCGACCGGCTTCGAAGTTCCAAGCTCGACCACATTTTACAAAGATCCAAGACGATAAGTCTCGGACGCCGCCGACCCCCCCTCGCGTACCTTTTCGCAAGCAACAAAAGGACCAGGCAAAGACAGCCAAAGTCCACAGCGAAAAGAAGAAGAAGAATGCCAACAAGCAAACAGTGCCCGGGTGGGAGCTGACCGTCGGCATCGAGATCCACGCCCAGCTCAACACCGCCCGCAAGCTCTTCTCCCCCGCCGCAACCTCCTTCAACGACATGCCCAACAGCCATGTAGCCCTCTTCGACGTCGCCATGCCCGGCTCGCAGCCTGCCTTCCAGCCCGAGACCCTCATCCCCGCCGTGCGCGCCGCCCTGGCCCTCGGGTGCACCGTCTCCCGCGTCAGCCGCTTTGATCGCAAGCACTACTTCCACTGGGACCAGCCGGCCGGCTACCAGATCACCCAATACTACGAGCCGTTTGCCAAGGGCGGCCGCCTCGAGCTCCGCGCGAGAGACGGGATCGCGGCCGAGGAACCGCCCGACGGCGTAACCGTCAGCATCAAGCAGGTGCAGATGGAGCAGGACACGGGCAAGACCAGCGCGCAGCCTGACGAGGTGCATTGGATCGACTTCAACCGCGCCGGTGCGCCGCTAATCGAGATCATCACGGAGCCCGAGATCCACCACCCCGCCACCGCGGCCGCCTTCGTGCGCAAGGTGCAGATGCTGCTCCACGCCGTCAACGCGTGCGTCTCGGGCATGGAGACGGGCGGTCTGCGCGCCGACGTGAATGTTTCGGTCAGGAGGTCTGGCGAGGAAACGCTCGGCACGCGGACGGAGATCAAAAATCTGAGCAGCTTTAAGGCCGTCGAGGACGCCATCATCGCCGAACGGGACCGCCAGATCGCGCTCCTCGAGGCTGGCGGCGTCGTCGAGGGAGAAACCCGCGGCTGGTCCCTGGGCAGCACCGAGACCCGCCGGCTCCGCGGCAAGGAGGGCGAGGTCGACTACCGGTACATGCCCGACCCGGACCTGGGTCCTGTTGTTGTTGACGACGCGCTCGTGCGGCACCTCGCCGAGACGATGGGCACCTTTCCCGACGTCGAGATCGACCAGCTGGTCGGCAACTACGGGCTGAGCACCAAGGACGCGCTCTCGCTGATGCTCCTCGACAACGGGGCGCGGGTCCAGTACTTTTACAATGTTCTCGATGCGCTTGAGGCTAGGCTTGGCGGGACCGAAGGCAGTAGCAAACAGTACGCCCGGCTCGCGGCCAATTGGTGTCTACACGAGTTGGGCAAGCTCACCGAGCTGGCTAGCGACCTGCAGATGACGCCCGAGGGCGACTCGGGCGCTGTTCCCTCGTCCGAGCTGGCTGACATCCTCGCCCATCTGCACAGGAGAGAAATCACGGCCAAAATTGCCAAAGAGCTGCTCTGGCGGGTGTTCCGCGCAGAAATTACAAGGACCGGCGTTACGCAGACGATTGATTCTTTGGGCCTGTGGTTTCATGAGCTCACGGAGGAAGAGTACGCTGCGCTCGCGGACGAGGCGTTTCAACCCGAGCAACATGTTGTCAAGGAGTTTGTGCGGTTCCGCGAGGGGAAAGCTAAAGGCTACCCGAATGGGAAGCTGATGTTTCTGGTGGGCCGGATGATGATGGGTGGACCGACGGAGAGGATGGATCCGGCGGTGGCGGAGAGGGTAATGAGGACCAGGATGGAGGAGGTCTATGTCCCGGCGGCGATTGCCGGTGCTTCTGAGGGGAAGTAAGTCGGCCCGCTTTGGGGAGAGATGAGTTGCGTGGGTCGCTGTATCATATGAGTGTTCATGTTATTGTGCGGTAGATTATCAGACATCAAGTGGCAAGTTATTGACTGGAAACCGTTTGCCTGGTCGGGCCTGGCAGGTCGGGGTCTATAAGCCGCAAGCACAGAGGTCACCCGATATAGGAGTTGGCCAGCGCGGATGTAGTTCATCTCCCCCTTTTACCGGATGTTACCATTCACTGGCTCAAGAAACTCCTCGGCTTATCTATGGAACACACGAATTCCGTTGTTGTTCCTCTGAACGTCGTGAGTTCGATCCGTTCCCGAGGATTGGTCCAACCATTACTTTAAGAGTCTTCATTCAGTTCCCGTCATGAATGACCACATGGGACGAATGGATCACTGAAAACATTTGATTCCCACAAGAGTAAATAACTGCCTAGGTAGGTACCTACTTAAGTACTGCCATATCTATATTAGTTCGCCAGGAGCGGACTTGTCTCATCAAGCCCCGCCGCTCCGTGTGTTCGCCTCTCCGCCCGCGACCTCCCGAGCGTGTAGATCAACAAGATGAGCTGCGCCAAGGCAAACAGTAAGCAGTTGATGGCGCAGTGGCCGACATACTCGTACCACTCGATCCACGAAGAGACGTCGATGGACATCCTGTACAGCCACGAGATGCCAACCAGAGTGAAAACCACTGCCTGGACGGCCAGCCCAGAGATGCTCAGCGCCCGAGGGACGGGCTGGTCTCGCATTGCCAGTAACTGGAACAGTAGAGAGACGGGGAAGACGCCCGCGGTGACGAACCAGTTGACGTAAAGACAGTGCCACGAGATGAACATGCTCGGGTACCAGTCGTGCTCGCGGACATGTTTGGACGTCCAGAGAGCGATTTGGAGCAGGGTGAACAAGGCAAAAACGATATAAGCTACGACGACAAAACACTTCTCGCCGAAGGTACGGGTGCCGCTGGGGTATATGAGGCATACCAGAAGCCTAGGTAGTAGGGGTCGATCGTTAGCCCTGGGCCATTCTAGAGGGTGTTGGGGATGCAAGCGGGGGTTTCACATACAAGGCACTGCTGAATACCAGATAAACCAAGACCTGGGCGAGATTGAGGTAGGCTCCTAGATCAGGGGGTGTGGGTACGACGGTGTCGGGGTAGAGGTGGTTGAATTCAAAGTGGGCTGCGTAGATGGTGAATTGTTCGATGGCAGAGGCGGCACTGAGGAATAGGTAGACGAGGGAGATGCCCGTTGCATTTCGACGCGTCACGACGCGATGGAGTTGTGGGTAGTATGAGATGGCAGTTAAGGCGACCAAGACACTTGATGAATTCATTAGTATTGAGAATGGCTGGTTCAGGATGGGAATGAACTCAAAACATACCCTCTGATGAGGTTGTCAACGGCAGCCATGTTGATGCCGACTGTGTAGAGGTAGTATGGTGTGTTAGGGACCGAGAGTTGTGGTGACTTTTTTCAGATGCGGGAAAGGCGAAAAGGACTTTGCTTCAATGAAGCATCAATCTACCGGTCTGCAGTTATAAATATTGCAGAGCGTGAGCTTGGATGTCTTGAATGGTTATTGGAGCCTAGGAAGCTGTGGAAAGAATGGTTCAATGTGACGGAACCCAAGCTCAAAATAGCTGATGGTAAAAACGATCCCAGGTGGCCCGTTGTTGGGTCGTGGTGACAGATCATGACGCTGAGCCGCACGCGCAACGCTGTCCATCACATGTCGTGGGCTGGGAGCTGCCCGGCCGCCGGTTTTCTACGTAGGTACCTGACATTGTTTGTTGGGGGGGGGGGGTCAAACTACCGGTAGTAACTTTATTGGGTTGGTTGGCCAGCGGGCAAGCAGCCGGGCTTAAACTTTAACCCAACCGAGCTGACCCGGTGGGCAGTGTGAACCAGTCAGACCACCTGAAAGGATTCATCCCGTGTTCTCCGGCAGCTCAGCGGCCTGGGCTGCGATAAGTATTGGGGGCCAGAGGAGCCACATCAGCATGGCCAACCACATCAAGGCTGATACATTTAAGCCACATCAAGGAGTGATGATTTAATAAATCTATGGCCTATGGGCTTCACCGTCTCCGCCGCCTATTGGTTATTAGAGATCATGGATTTATGCGATCCGGCCGGGCCGTATTCCAGGTTGCACGTTTCAGAACTACAATGTTAGCGGCTAGGGAATCCTCAGACTTATTAGTCGTATAACCGACCTCCAAGGCGAACTAAAACAAGATCTAGTACCTTTTACTACGCAGAGCAGTAATTACAACGCCGCTCAAGGCTTACCAGAACCAGACATATTACACGAGGGGGAGAAGGCGGCCACCGCCATGCAGGGCAGAGGCGTCTAGCAATAGCCTCAACGAGGTGGTGGTTACCTCAGCTTATGATGATCACCCAAGCGCCGAGGCAGAGCACTGAAGATATCCTAGTAATTATCCATACTAGAGATAAAAAAAAAAGGGATATATAGTTCCTTGACCAGCCACTTGTAGCCCCTACTGAGTCGAATCATTACCCCTTTCCCGCGCTTCATGGGTGTTTTCAACTTTCTACCATTCAGCATGAAGTCAAAATCTAATCCCCTTTATCTCGCTGTGGGTGCTCTGCTACTAAGGCAGTCAACGGCATACCCACAGCCTAAACCATCCCAGCAAAGTCCGCATCATCATGGTGCAATTCAAGCCAGAAACCCCGGTGACCACGAGTGGTGGCCCATCAAGAAGGACAGGACATACATAGCCTTTGGCGACTCATACGCTGCCGGCATGGGCGCCGGCGACACTGAGTACTGGACCTCGGCGTGCCGGAGAGGCGAGAACAACTTTGGCAACCAGCTGAATCTCGAGGCCAAAAACTACCACGGCATCGGACACAAGTTCGACCACGGCTACTGCTCCGGGGACACCACCATCGGCGCAAACCGCCAGCTCGACGAGTGGAAGAACCAAAAGGACGCCACGCTGGTGACGCTCTCGGTCGGCGGCAATGACCTCAACTTTGCCAAGATTGCCGAGCACTGCATCATCACGCCCGATGGCGCCCAGAAGTCCAAAGACGAATGCCCCAAGTTCCTGGCCGCGGCCGACGACGCCGTCAAAGCCACAGGAGAGGGCTCGCTCCGCGAAAAGTTCAAGTCCATCTACAAAAGAGTCTTTGAGCTGGGCAGCGACGACGTGCAGCTCTACGTGACTGGATACCCGACCTTCTTCAACGAAAAGACGGACTGGTGCGACAAGGTTACCTTCTATTTTTGGGATCCCAAGCACTACGATAACCCGGAGGACTGCAAGGACAACAAGTGCGTCTTCTTGACAAAAGACCTCCGGAAGACGCTCAACGACAAGCAGCGGGCCCTCAACTCGCTGATCGAAGCCGTCGTCAAGGAGGTCAACGACGATCTAAAGTTCGAGAAGCCACGGGCTTTCTTTGTCAACACCGACGCCGTCTTTGAGGGAAAGAGGTGGTGCGAGCAAGGGGTCGAGGAACCTGCCGACCAGAACGTCAACGAGTGGTTCTTCCTGAGCAGCTGGCCCGATGTTTTGTGGAAGCGCCCGCCTCGCCCTGGCCAGCCGCATGAAAAGCGCCAAGACGCCGAGACCGGCATGGAAGGCGAGATTCAGAATCTCGAGGCGAATGAACAGAGTCATAGAGACGAGGTTCTTGTCCCGGAGGCGTGTACTACCGGTGTTGTCGCCGCTGGTCAGGTTAGTCTTAGGATCCAGACTGGGATTCACCATGGCAAAAGCTAGTCTAACCCCCAAGAATAATAGGTTCTCCGAGACCCCAAGGACGACGGCGAAGGCATGCGTGACTGGGTCTGCATGGCACAAGCCCACAAGGACGACTTTGACGCGAGCCACGTGCACAGCTGGCTGCCCAACTCGTGGACCAAGACCTTCCACCCCCGTAGCATCGGCCAGTCGGCCATCATGCTCGCCATCATCAAAAAGTTTGACGAAGCCAATAACAACGGTAACAATCCGGGCTCTGGCGAGGCTAAATTTGGCAAATTTAGCGAGCGTTGTAAAGACGTACGTTCTTTTCCTCTGGCACCCCTTTTTTTTTTCTCGTACGACTGAATGAGACTGACGAACTTTGTTCAAAGTGGTCGATCAAGGATGACCATCTCGTGGTGGCTACCTGCACAGACAAGGACGGCAACGAGAAGAAGACCCAGGAAGACATGAATCTTTGCCTCCACTACGACAACGGCGGCCTGAACCCGCTGGAAGAGTAAGTTTATATACCTACCTACCTACCTGCCTACCTACTTCAGAATAATCCGTAATGTTAACCTCCCTGTTCGTGTAGTGGGCAGTTTGGGAAGGACTGTGAGAGTTGTTTCTTTAATGAACCGTTCAAGGGTTCGACGCCTGCTATGCTCTCAAAACTCTGGTGTATTTGCAAGAACGGGAATGATCCCATGTCTAAGAATCCATTCGCTGATCTAGATATCGCGCTGAGGATCCAGGACGATGGATTTATGAACTGCCTTGGTCATATCAGCGCTCCAGCGTAGGTTCAAGTTGACTTGGACTTTAGAGACTTTTGGACTTTATGGCGTTATGGGAGGTTTTGCCGACACATGTAGTTTTAATGGTGGTTTGTAAGATTAGGGGGATTGCAAGTTGTTTCACTCGGTATTGAGAGACTCGGTTGTTGAATACCATTTTTTTTTTTTTTTTTCTTTCATACAAGATCTCTTGATAAAATTATTACCCGGGAAGATATAAGTAAGCGCGCAAATGTGTGATTGGTCATAGGTGAGATTGGCTGTTTGTGCTTGTATTTTAGCAGCACGGAAAGACTGCTGTTCCTCCAACTGCTTTCCATCTTTTATTACCGCTTGTTGGAACACATTTCCTGTATTAATACGATATTTATGACCCACCTTGAACCTGGACGTGAACCAACGTCGATCTGGTATCTTGAGTCTATCATCCAACGTGAGGAATGTGGAGTTGGCAGTTGTTCATGTGTGATCCGAAGTCTGCAATCCGATTAAAACGGCCATCCACCGAAAAAGTTCAATTCCTTTTGGTACTTTTACTGATGACGTCGGAAGGTATCTTACCTAGGTACCTACTGGAGGTACATTAGGTAGCTGCATTTGAAGATGGCAAGCACGATCCGTCACGGCGCGTCCATTTCCGCAGCACCCGACCCAACGCTTCGTGGAAGGCGTTCCGTTTGTCCGCCCATCATAGTGGATTTTCCGGGTAGACTTCTTTTCTTCTCCTCATCATCCTTACGTCTTACCTCCTACATCCTCTATCCTACATCCTGCAATCAATTCTTTTGGTCGAGACACCACACATCCCCTTCACCACCTTAGTTAAATTGCAGCCCAGAAAACAACGTGCCAGACGACTCGGAGTTGAGTGCAACCTCACACGCCAACGACATCAAGTTCTCGTTTACGACAACCACACATACTACCAGGTTACCTACCTTATCTACTATCGGTCATCGGACGTGTTGGTTGGAGACTGAGGCAAAAGTGCTAGCACATTCAGCCACTGCAGAGAGATGCCTGGCCCGCCCATTCGTTCTCAAGCTCAGCCACCCCCGCGTGTTTGCCGCCTAATCTTTTTCTACGTCGTCGTGGATCGATCGAGCCTGTCATGTCGACCAACTTCTCCACCGCACTCGATGATCAGATAAGATATCCAAGTTTGTCGCACCGTGATGCCCGAACCACTGAGTGTAGCAGCCGGCATTGTTGGCCTTGTAAGTACCGCTGTGCAGATCACCAAGATCGTCACAAGCGTTATCAACAAGGTGCGAGACGCGCCTGAGGCACTCCTAAGGATCCGAACCGAGGTTGACGATATCCGCAATATTCTTGGCCAGCTCCAGCTATTCGTCACCGGGACCACCCGCACCACGAGGTCCCGGACGTCGCTCATCCTGGTCGACCAGGTGGTCGTGACGCTCGCCGCATGCGTCACCACCTTTTCCGAACTAGACGCCTTCGCTCATGAACTCAAGTCGGAAACGGAAGTAAAGGTGCTCGACCGGTTCCGATGGGCATCGAACGATGAGCGGATTAAACAGGTACTTCGGAGGGTTGAATCGCACAAGACGTCTCTCGGCCTGATGATGACCATATTGACCTGGTACGTACTGGGCACCCTGTTTTGACCTTGGCAAGTATCAGCAATTCTGACCTCATATCACGTGCGAAGCCAGAAGCAAGAAGACGCCGAGGACAAGGTCGATAAGCTATGCGACTTGGTCCAACAGGTGCTGCATGACAATGAATTCCTCCGGCAGCGAATCACTACAGTGGAGGCTCTATTACCAGCAGCACGCGTATGCGAAGAAGGCGCCCCCGGAGTACCTGATGGGACCAAAGAGTGCCGAACCCTGGGGGATGCCATCCGACCGTTTGCCTTTGAGGAACTGTTGATGACCTCCCGCCCCTATCGAAACGCTACGCAGGACACCTTGGATGCCTTCTCTGTTGTTAGTTCGGCCGGGAGGACTGCGTCTTGGTCGATGCTTTCCGGTTTGAGCCTGTCCGAAGTGTCTCACATTGGCATTCTAGCAATTCCCATCTATCCTGCCGATATCAGTAACGTCGATGCCTATGTGTTCGAGCTTTCTACGGACGACAAAGTCGTGGAACCAGGGGACTCGCCTTCACGTGCGGGAACTCAACAGAATGCCTCAATATTTGGTGTGCCGTTGAGAGACGCCGTTGAGCGCGCATCTGTGCCGATAAGGTATCCCGCAATTTGGGACGGACGAGTAATTCATGGCCATGTACCGGCAGCTGTTGCAAAGCCCGCTGTCTTTTTAAAGAATCGCGGTAAGATGGAATGTCAGTGACTCCATCCTGTAACGCGTCTAACTGATTAATTATCATATCAGGGATAAAAGTCGTCGAGGTCTTCAGTCACAACGGAAACCCCGCTCGAATCTTCCACCTGGAGATGGCCTTTGGCTGCCCGCCATACGGCAATAGCCCGTGGGGTTTTTCGTGGGCAGGATATACAGTCCATGACGCCGCCGGCTTCCTTTTGCGATATCTCAAGAGCCTCCCAGAGCCGGTGATTCCTTATGACCAGTATGAAGCATTTACCGCCCAGATGAGATCAATCGTAGGCAAAGAGCTACTTGAACTGGCAGAAACAAAGGAGGCGCGTGAAAAAGCCGAGCAACTCATCAAGCATCTCCCAAGTCCAAACCGATGGCTCCTCTTCTACCTACTGGATATGCTGGGAGTATTTGCTTCGTATTCCAACTTCAACAAGATGACTCCCCACAGACTGGCGGCCGCCTTTCAGCCCTCCATCTTGTCGGGGCCGCAACACATCATGGACGCCGAGGAGTATGATCTAGCTGGCAAGATAGTCGTCTTTCTCGTGGAGAACGAGGACTATCTGTGTCGCAATATACGGGGTTACCCAGTCCTGCGGTGACGGTGGTCTGCCAACAAAGCCACACCGACAAGAAATATGCTGCATTCAGGAGAAGAAGCCGTGTTGCATAAGGTACAAGCAATTCAGGAAGGAGATAAAGAAACGATATGCTGCGCCAACCACCAACATGTTTGACCAACAGGTCGACCAACGGACCGATCCGCAGTCCATCTCGAGGCGTCAAAGATGGCTACAAGCGCCACAGATCTAGAGCAAAGAAACTATTTTCGGAAGACACGGTAGCCCACGGCAAAATTCCGGGGGGTCACATAAGTATGCAGGCGGCGACCAACCGAGTCTTGTCCGCCAGCAGATGGCAGTCTGCGGGTGTTGGCGCGACACAAACTCGTTTCAACTGAAGCGCACTACTGATCTGCCGGTCACGTTGGAGGTCAAACATACAGCTAATTTATATCACAACTACTTTTGCAAAATCTTTCCGGCATCATGTGGTTGGGAGCGTGCAGTCGAAATTGTGCAGCACGAAACATGCCTGGCGGTTGATAGATTGGAATATGAGTATCGCTCATGCAAACAAAAGCCATTCCAATCCGTATATATCCGTATATGTAACTTGTGAACCTGAGACGTTCTCTTTCATTAATATTGTGGATGCGGTTCGCCTTCAATAGCACGAATATCTTTCCAACTTTTCGTTACCGAGGCACGCACGCCCCTTGAGGCGAACATTCAGCTCTATCATTGCCCCATTACTTCCACCCAACAAAACGAGAACCCCAAAAGACGACGACACGGAGAACAAAAAGTTAATTCAGCTGCCCCCGGCCGTCATGGCTCACATCCAAAGCTTCAAGCTCTGCCGAATCTGTTGCCGCGTCGTGCCGGCCCTCTACGAATGCGCGTATTGCGGCAGTTTGCGCGACACACCCGGCGTCATATCCGAGATACGCTACGAGCGCCGTGGCACCGAATACTATGACGAGAACAACAACTACCCCCACCCGCACCAGCTCACCACCACTACGTACCGGAGGAGCCCGGACTTGGCGTCATGTGGTTCTTCGGAGTCGGAAGGAATAAGCGCTGTAGGTACCCGGCGTCGTGCCCGGGGCCGCTGCCCTTCTCCAGACCTGTACCATGACTACCTTCCTGCAGGAGAACTACTCCGCCGGGGGCGGCGCCAGCATCACCGCCAGCGGGCAGTCTCCTTCTCCGAACCGCTCGTGAACCCCCCCCCCTCTCCGCCTCCTCTACATGTACCCTTTCGTGCAAGGAGCTGCAGCCGGCGTCGGAGTCGGAGCCGCAGCCGTAGCCGCAGCAGAAGCAGGAGCAAAAGTCGACCAATCATCACCGCAAACATGGGCGTGTCCATCGAGCCGCCACCACCGCTGCGGGGAAGAAACCGCTACTCCTTTCTATACGGCGCATTACCCGACAGCAGCCCAACAACGACAGAAAGAATCCGTATCTGCCAAGAAGTCGACGTGGAACGACCAACCTCTTCGTCCCCATACCCATCATCTCAACGCCGAGGGCGAGGGCGAGGTCTACTGCACGACGACTCTTGTTCCTCCTCCTCTTCCTCGTCGTCGTCATCGTCTGAAGACATCACCTCTGACGCAGAGAGATGTCGCCGGTCCCGCGGTCGCTGTCACCGTACTCGGCAGCGGCGATATTTTTTCCTCAACGACTGCAACGGGGCCGGGATCGAGCGGCAAGACGATTATTATTACAGTGATAGCGACGATAATGACGAGACGGAGTGCTGTCGCCGCCGTTATTCCTGGTGGAGACGAGCTACAGCAGCGAGGTATAATACGTGTCGTGCGGGCTGCCGGTGTCGGTGTTCGAGCTGTTGTCCGTGGTCGTCGTGTTCACCCTGTGGGAGTACCACGAGCAGCACGACTACTAGAGTCACAACGATTCGGCATCGCAGTCGGAGTCGGAGCCGGAGTCGATATGGTCGGAGAAGAAGCTTTGATGCCGGTGGGAGTGTGCGGCTGCAGGTGCGGCGGAGAGATTGACAACTCGGAGCCGGTTTTGCTTGCAATGGGAGATCATTGGACGATTGAAATTGTTTCTGTCGCTCTAGCAAATGGCTGATTTTTGAATCATTCACGTGTGGTTATGTGTATTGGTGGTGTGAAGTTTTGGGCTGACCATGCGTGTATGGTGAGATTGGGTTTCTTTTTATTTCCCTGTTAATGTGTTTTGTTACCGCTACCGTTTGTTTGATCTTTGTAAAATACTAATCACAAACAAGAGAAGGTAAATAGATTTAAGATGTGTAGCATGATGTTATAGATCATCGGGATCCGTTTTGGAACTTTTGCATCCCATCAGCACCTATCTTTTGTTTTGTTTACTGTTCCTCGGTTACCATCAAGGGTTAGTTGGGACACAATCATGACGTCGCAAGTAAAGAAGCAAAGACAATTGTAGTAGAGTTATACATGGGAATAGCCGGGACCAGACAGAGTTTGACTGACCCCTTGAGTAGGTACAGAGTACCTTAGGTGATTGTGGGATAGTGAAGATTGCAAAGACAAGGATTCATGCTATCTGCGATGACAAGACCCTGATTTTCTGCAAAGGATTTGCAGTACGGCAGCCAATAAGAATGGTTCCGCCCTCCCTCCCTCCAGCCCGGGGACCGTCCTTATCTCGAGATAAAGCGGATACCGGTAGTGCAGAAATGACGACTCGGAGACCCAAAGAGGAAACGACAAAACAGGTGTTGCGAAAAAAAAAAAAAGGGGAATTATTACAGTGGGCCTGTTCCTCTCTGACCAATGCCCAGACCGGTCTTATGTACAAATCAGGTGGGCGGCTGTCAAAATCTTTTTAACTGCAGTGGGAAACGCGTCATGGCGCGTCATCACGTCTCTCGATGGTTGCCCACTTTTCCCGTAAGTGTGCCATCACAAGGCGAAATGTGCGGTCATCCTGTCCAATCAGCTCCCAATTGGTGGAAAAAGGGGAGACATAATACCACCCTTTTTGACTATAACATGAAAAGCTGTGCTGCAAAATAAGAATGAATAGTAATCCAAACATACGAAACAGCCAGACACCGCTTCCTTTTTCAAATCCATATATTTCTTTCAATCATCAAATCATAATCGTAATGATCCGTCATCGGTCGTCATTTGATTTGGGTATATCAAAAAGTGTTCGTCGTCTCCCATCTTGCAGGGTCTGCTGATTTGATTAGATCGTCGTCGTCATCGCCGCCGCTCGTGACGGAGAGAAAGTAATCGGTCATCTGTTTCTGAGAGAGTAGAGAATCCTGCTGCTGGGCTGGGTTGAGTTGGTGACTGGCTGGTTGGCTGGTCCCAGGGTTTTTGGTCGTCGTCGCATGCAATACCCAGTACTTGGGTTCATTTTTTTTGGCCAATACTGTTGGCTGCATGTGCTGGCTCGTACATCATTCGAGGCCTAATTGCCCTCTCTCAGGTATCAAGACAGACAGAAACAAAACAAGAGAAAACAATGGAAGGGCTGTGGCGTAAGGATGCCATGAGAGTGCGGGAGTTTGCTAACTGGCAGTGCCATATCTTCCAGCACATCCAAAACAACCGCGGATAGAGGAAAGGAGTATGGAAGATATCAAGAAAGCCAACGCAATATAAGTCAATCCATCTCTCTGTCCGTAGCATAGCCGTCTCGGCCCGAGCAATCCTTGGCCATATCCGCACGTCAGTACCTCTGCGCTGGTGTGTTGGCTTCAGGTTGATAATAATGGAATTTATTTCCTTCTCTTTTGTTTGTTATAGCATAGCCATGGCATGCCGTTTGGTATCCATAGCTCGAAGAGAGCAATCGCGCTCCTAGCGATCATGCGACGTCGGGTTATCCGCCCGCACGTGCGCGTCGCCCTATACATGCTCAACCGGTTATAGGTAGGTATCATGCATGGTGGCAGTTCAGACCTTTGGTTTCATCAACCAGTATCACTCCTCCTCTTGGTATTGATCTTCCTCCGAATCATCTTGCTCCGAGTCTCTTATTGTGTCGTCTTGTTCAGCAGAGGCAGAAACTCCTCGCAGGGCAGTCCGCCTCCCCCGATTTCGTTCTTGCTCGGCGTACTCGGCGGCGGCCTCGGCCTGGGCCACGATCCTCCGCGCGGTGTATTTGAGGTATGCCCTAATGTCGGTGCAGTCGCAGTCGACGTGCTTGAACAGCTCCTGCTTGAGTGTGTAGACCTCTTGCTTGAGGGTTTCAACCTGCCCCATCAGCTCCGCGCGTGTGGCGCTCATCGCGCGGTCCCTCTCCTCGAGCTTGGCCACCGAGACCTTGGTCTTAGCCCGGCACCGCGTCGCCGCCACACGGTTGCGCGCCCGGCTGGTCAGGAGGGATTGATGATCGATCGCAGCCGTGGAGGACGAGACTCTCCACACTGACGGCATCGTGGTCGCCGGCGCGGGGAAGCCGTTGGAGGAGTTCGGCGCTGCGGTCGACAGGGTCGGGGTCGGAAGGCTGATCGAATCGTCGCGGTGATCGGAGTGGCTGTCTACTCTACTCTCCAAGGCTGGAGTTGGATAGTAATCGGTCGGGAGGTCGGTGGTGGTGGTGGTGGTGGTGATGGGGTTCGATGCCTGCAAGCGTACCTTGGGGCGTCAATCACGAACGGATCAGTGGCGGTCAGGGCAGGCGGACCAAATGTTGACAACATGGTCGACGGCAACACGCTCTTAGGCATGAGCAGCGACATAGCTTACCGACTTTGACGGCTTGTTGCCCATCCTCCTCCGCGTATTACCCTGCGTGTACCCAGTATCTTTCTGCACATGTTGCGCGTCGGATTGTCTGCGCTGTTTTCCAGCGGTCTTCTTCCCTGTGTCTTGAGTTTTTGTCAGTCCGGGCATCAGAGAGCCGTCTACGTTGTCAACGAAGGTAGCTTGGGACACATGCCGCGCTCGTGGCTGCATGTTCATGTCGATGGCGAAGTTATCTTGATGCAAGCTATCGTACCCTGACTCTGATGCCGTGACCGGCGTGTCATCCAACCCCCAGGCCGTGGATGCCGTCACGATCTGGGCTTGACGATAGTATGATATCAACTCTGCCGTTGATGGATCGAGGGCTATGGCCGGCGAGTGCTGGGAGGATGGAACGAGTGGCTGGATGATGGTTTGCAACACGGCGGCATCCCGAGAGGGGCTGTTGCTGGCGACATGATCCATGTGAACGGGACTTGTGAAGTACGAATCCCAGTTCTCGAACGTGATTGGGTCGAAGTAGGGGGACGAAAACTCTGCGGACGGTAGCTGGGCAGGTTCTTCGGTCAGGATAGCGTCCTGTAGAAACTCTCTGGCCAGCGCGGCGGTGTCATGGTGGTCATCGGTGACGTCTTCCATCGTCGTGGTACTCGCCAAGGACGGTCGTCTGTCGGAAAGAAAGATATCTCGGTGCGCAGTGTCGGCCTCTTGGCGAGAGAGGAGGATAGGAATTGGATGTCGGCCCAGGATCGCCGGAGCGTGCAATTTTTGCGGCTGCCGTCGTCGTGACAGTGTCGAGGGTCTATCCGGACAAGTAGCCAGGCAACCCTATCGCGTGTTCACGTGCCGGAAGGGGGGGAGTGATCGTTATCAGGGGCCATGGTGGCCAGTGGCAGTCGGCAAGGCCGGGCCGTTGGTCGAGGGTATGAAAAGAATCAGTGCCGATCGGAAGAGAAATGGCAGGAATGGAAGTGGATCAGAACAAGGCCGATAGGTGTCGATTCAAGTCTGAGGGCATTTGTAATGGTCGCGGCTGGAATTATTATTGATGGCCAGGAGGGGGACCCTAGGGGATGGTCGGTGGCAAACAAGCAGCCGATGGTGTATCGGTGATAGGTGGGTAGGTAAGGTAGGGCAAAGGGGAGGTGGCCGGAGGGGATTCGCAAGTACACTGCCGCTTCATTGGTAGAAGGGTACAGAACTAACGCACCGCTGTACGGGTACCCAAATAGCCCCGATCACCACCAAACAAGCCGCTGGCCACCTTTCGCAGTCTGGATCCATTGTAGCCCGGGCCCAAGGTATCATCCCTCACAGTTCACTCAGTACCAACACTTTTCTCGATATTCAAAATCACCAAATAATTAGAATATTTGGCATCTCCGTTTTGGGTCACGCTATTGCTTAGGCTGTGCTGGGGTGGCGAATCCTCAGAAGGTTGTGAATGTATCGTCTTATTTCCCCCCGCCACCCCCCAAAGTGAATGAATGCCCAGCACTGAACATCAGCATCCACAGGAAAAGCATGAAATGATGTCTTCGATTCAGGACCCGTATATAATCCTCCGTAGGTTGTCGGGTGCTCCGAGGACAAACTCAGACGTGAGATCATCCTGACTGTCATCCACATGGTCTTGACGTCATCCATATCGGCCGAACCTCACATTTGCTGCAATTGAGCGGTTCCACCGTAAAACTGAAAACTCGGAGCAGAAAATACGGATAGGCTTTGGGGATCGTCGATGTCGTCGGCGACGAGGTCCCTGTCGAGTGTCGACCGCTGGCAGTGCGACGACCACTCGGTGCAGTGGCGGTTGGCACGCGGGGTGGATCCATTGGCGATTGACAGCTGTCTTATAGCACATCGTCCCCCACACATACAAGAGCTCTCCACAGGGTCTTTTGCCCTGATGGAAACTTCAGTATGTGCCTGCCCCCACCGTCCAGTGCCTTTCCCGGTCGCGTTCGCAGCTCGAGCCACATGCCGACTCCATCAACGCTCCGAAGCCCATCTTCTACCGGAACTTGCGCCATTCCTGAGATTATTCATGATAAAATCGGACCAGGAACGAAAACTCTTTTTAAATAAGCATTCTCTTCCTTCATCCTCACCTGCCTCGCAAATAGGTCCCTACCGGTATCATGTGCATGCGTAGACAGTGGGGAATACTGTGTTGGGGTAAGGTACTTCCATCCCAACATTTTGGGGTGGCGATTTCTTATCATTCTGACGATCACTTGGTCTGGACGTCTGCCTGTCAGTCTGCCTGTCACACTAGTTCCGATCAAGGGTTCAAGGGTCCCAACCCGGTGTGAAAATACCTAGAATACGTGTAGTGTCAATACAAGCCTTGCATCCCCACAACTCCCGAGTCAATCATATCAATCCTATCAGATCTCTGGTTGGTAGAAATTTTTATTTACAAGCGACGGCCATACTGGATGAGGTAAGTGATCTATCTACCTACCTAAAGAGATCTCGATCGATCCAGGGGTACGCAGCGTGTCAACTGAGACATCGAGGGCTCGCACGGTTTGGTTCCTAGACGTCGAATGTGTTTACTATCGTCAGGACAACAGCTGAGTCTAATTACCGACTGCTACGGTTGACGACTTGGTCCCAAACTCCCAGCATAAGCTGAAGATTGACGTGGTCTGACCGGACTGTAGGAAACGTCTTACCAGAGCCCAAGGTGTAGGTACTCCTTTGCCGAGATCTGGAAACCTTAATGCAAGTACTTTCCAAGGCCTTTTTGAACAAGAAAAGACCGTTATATCATACACAGACCCTTCCTACAGTCCGGTTAAACCACCTGCCAAAGAAACCCCCAAATCCTGGCAAGAACCAGGAGCGGAGAGCCTTGAATTCAAAACAAAGCAGCAACAACAGCCATGCCGACGCTATAAACCGCCACCAAACCCCCAATATCTGCCGGTACCTCTTGTTGTTGTTGTTGTTGTTGTTGTTGTTGTTGTTGTTGTCCACCACCGATGATCCCGAACCACCCTGCGTTGTCTCCCAGCCTTCGCCTCAGCGCGGCAACCGTGATCCCGGCAACTAAGACGACAGCCATGCGGCCCATAAAGTCGGCAACGACGACGCGGAAGGCAACAAGAGGTACGAGGACCGCAATCGCCGTGAAGGCAGCTGCTGCTTGTCCGAGGCGTGGGGTATCGGCTACTAGTACTGCGGCGACGTTGCCTTCCTGTCTTCTCCTCTTGTCGGCGCTCTCCTTCTGTTCGTCGACGACAATGCTTCTGCTGCTTCCAGTGCTATACTTTCTTGCTCCTCCAAACCTACCTCCTATAGTTTGAATGGTACGATTAGACTACGTTAAAGCGTCGACCATGTTTATTGGGGTTATTTTTCACTCACCACCAAAGTTCATTTTATGCGGCACAGGAGTAAGTAGTCCATCGTCAGACAACGACGGTCGAGATGAGCGCCGAGACGACGAAAAGGGTGACGAGCCCGTGCTCGAGTAAGCAGGCGAAGTTGGAGACCTGGCCAGGCAGACAAGGTCTTCGGCTGGATCGAGAAACCGAGTCTCGATCTCAGCGATCGGGTTCCGCGTCGCGAGATAGGTGCGGTAGTCCTCGATGTCTGGCATGGCTGCTGGCGGCAGCTGCTGAGTCTCGGAGAAGGAGTTGAGAACTTGATCTTTTGGGCCCATCCTTGTCAGCTCTCTGCCACCTGTTGCAACATCTATATGCTTGGAATGGTAGTTAAGTACGTACTGTATTGCGTCAGTTTATACCCAATCTTGCCCAGGATATCCGTTTTGTGCCACTGCAGCTCCCCACCAGCCATGAACTCGGCTCGCCTAGAGGCCGGGAGGATGCAGTTCTGCAGCCGCCGAGTCTGCGTATCGGCCGTGTCCAAGCGGTGCAGCTGCTCTTCCAGCTCGCTGAGCTCGTCTTGCAGATGGAGGAGCAGGCGATGGTTGAGCGACTCGAATCGCCGGTAGATAGGCTTGATGCTCAGTTCACCCCCCATCTCTGTGGCGGCTTCCGAAGCAAGCATACTGCCCGAGCTGCCTGATCTCGGCCGCCGCGAGGACCTACCGGAACCCGAAACCTTTGCAGCCAAGAGTTCGTAGCCTGACATGGGTAGTTTCTCAGCTCTCGGTAGGTGCTTTGCGTGTCCTTGGCCCGGAACGGATAGCCTCGGTTGGAGCTCTTTAGGGGGTATATGCGGTAATTTGGCCGACCCTCGCGCCATCTCGGGCGTCCCGTACTTATACGCCGGCGGCATGTCGGACTTGGCCTGGGGAGGGGAAGAACCGCGCGGGCGTTGACGCGTTTGTGCTGGCCTTGGCTCGGCAGCATATCGAGATTCAGCTGGATTATTGTATGCGGGTGGATTGGAGGATCTCCGGTTTCTCCGTGTGTACGACGGCAGGTCTCCGTTGACACTCGGATCCGGGGTTGTCGCGTCTGTCTGGGCTGTAATACTGCGAGGGCTGTTGCTGTCGCCGGTCAATGACGACGAGCAGCTGCGGGGTGACCAGGTCTCAGCAGCCTCTGCGACAGCACGTCGAATCTGTTCTTCCGTGACGCATAAAGATCCTGTATCGAGAAATTGGAGGACATCTGGTTTATCCGATCTCACGGGCTCTGCCGTTTTCGGACTGGAGGCTCGCTTGCTTTGAACCTTCTCATGCTGATCATGTGCAGCTGGGGTGTTGGGCTCAATCCCTTTTATGGGACTGGGAGAACCGCTCCTTGCCTCATTCCTCGGCATTGAATTCGGAGGATAGGGCCTTGGTCTGGTCACTTTGGTGTGAGTTGGATGGGCTCCCATAACCTCGTCCAGGGACTCTGAATCGACAACGCGAGTCGGCGATCCCGTATCGCCGTCATCGCCGTCATCGCCGTCATCGCCGTCATCGCCGTCATCGCCGTCATCGCCATCTTCAACATAAGCCACTTGTGGCCTGCGCTGGTGTTCTTTCCCCTCTCCTAATTGCAGCGACAAACGAGTTTCTGTGACACCGGCCACATCCTCCAAGTTTGGGGCGGAGCGTAATGGCGACATCAAGACGTAAACAAGAACTGGCAGCAATCAAAGAGTTAATCAGCGGGAAACTAGTAGGAGCCACAAAATCAGAGCCAAAGACAAAACGAAAGATAGTAAGGTAGGAAAGGCATTGAAGACGGGAAGAGCGGGATGCACGCCACTCGCAGACGACAACGGAAGTCGTACAAATTTGCTGGCGAAGTGGTACAATCAAGACGCACGTACGAACCTGTTGATTGATTAATTGGGTTATAAGCTGCAAGCAACCGGAGACCGGACGTGATCAGGGCGAGCGAAGTCGACGACGGCCGCCCAGTATATTTAGAATCTGAATGGCATCAGCGATGAAGACATAATACCAGCAAATTCCTGTCCTGTAATAATGGACAAGAGCATCTTCTTCAATGGCATTTCAAGACGAGATGGGTGACGCGACGAGAATCTGGAAGCTTGGCATGCGCCTTGATTGTGGTCTGATTTTGCTGTCATTCATGTTTTACATCGTACCCCTGCGAGCGCGGGGAGGCAGGGGCAAGGCCGTTTTGAGCGAAAGGCAGCGAAAGAGACGTTGTCTTGTCGGTATCGTGGGCAGCAATCGCATACGGAAAGATACATGTGATGGTCCCGAACGTGGTGTTTCAGACTTAGGGAAAGACAGGGGCGGGAGGTTACAGAAGTCTGTGCTGGTAACCCATATTATTAGCCGACACAAGCCAGCTGGCAGCCCAATCCGCAGTTGTGGGTTGGCGGGTGTTGCCAGCTGACTTCGGAGAGGCGACAATCCGTTTCGATTGTTTTGGACCGTTCGCGTTAAAACTCCACAACTGCAGGAGAGACAAGAGCCAGCCAAAATGGGAAAGAGGACCAACCCGAAAGTCCGGGAACAGAAACCGGCCTATTTTCCCCACCGGCATCAAATCGTGGACATACGCACTTACCGTCTTGGGATGCAAGGCAAATGGCAGTTACGATTCTTTTAACTACCTAGGTACCTAGTTATGTACCTGATCTATCGTCCCTCCCCAATTGAAGCGAACAGAAGGACATATCCCTGATTTCCCAGATAATAATCTCTAAGACCACTCCTTTGTATTCAGCCAAGTGAACTGCCAATTATTACCAATTAGTACAGTTCCAATCGTGGCTAAAAACGACTAGTGCGAAAAACAGCACAGCTTATAGCTCACGACATGAACCCCTTCTTCCCATCACCATCAGCATCCTTCATGGGATTCATCCGGTCGAGCAGGCTCGGCTTCTTGGTCTCGGTCGTCTTGCTCGACTCATGAATGCCAGACGTGCCCATATTTCCAGACGAGGAATGCATGCCCGATGTCGACGACGACGAGATGCCCGAAGACGACTTCATGTTGCCGCTCTGGCTGTGGATGCTCTGGCCCGGAGGGCAGCCCTCGAACTCGTTGGAGCGTGCACCGCTGCTACCAGTCAGGCCACCACCCCTCTTCTTGAACTCGTCCATGCTCATCGGAGCATTCTCGGTGGTGCCGTGATGCTTGGCGGCCTCGTGGTGAACCTCGTGGACAGGGACGGTCGTGTGGACAACCTCGGGCTGGATGATCTCCTTTTGCACCAGGGGCTGGATGGTCTCGTGGACGTGGCTAGCAGGACAGTTAGAAACGTGTTTAAGTGCACCATGTCAAGTGACATACTGGTGGACATGCTCGCCCTGCACGGTGGGGGCATGGCTCTGGGTGCGCGTGGTCTCGGCGATGTGGCGCTCATCTCGCAGCTTGCCAGACTCTGCCTTCAGGGCACGCTCGGTAGCCTCGTTGTCGCGGTGATCATACTCGCGGTGTTGGGTGCCGGCTACTCTGTGCTTGTGTTGCTCGGGAAGGATCTCGGAGTCCTTGACGGGCTGCACGGTGGTATGGTAGTGGTCCTGGTGCACCTCTTGCTCGACCGCCGTGTTGATCTCCTCGTGCTGGTGAGGCTTGATGGTCTGATGCTCCACGGCAGGAGCAGCTTGCTCGTGGACCGAGGTGTCATGCTGACCCGCCTTGGACAGGATGTCGCCGACTTGCTTCTTAGTGCGATCCATGATGGATTTAAAATGGCGTTGAGAAAGTATGGGGAGCAAATCGGTTCTTATTAGAGAAGATTGGAAAAAAGACGATTGAACACTGATGTGCGATGGTGATGGCGGAAAATTATTGCTCTTAGCAGTCGGGGGAGATGGGGTTATATCTCAACCAACAATGTCCGTACCCGCCAAGTCACGTCAGGATGGCATGCGTGCCTGGTACTTAGCAGTGTTGGTCCGGGTCGGAGTGTTTTCTCCATGACGGATGAAGCCGTCATAATGATGCAGCCACACGCAGCTAAATCTGCGATGATGTCGCAATTGCCAACGAATTCCTTTTGTGTTTGTCAATGCAATGATGCAAGAGGCGGAGCGTCCAGCCAACATGACGTTTACATTACCAACGTTTCAGCATAGCTTGCTAAGTAGACGTGTAGCCCAAACTCCACCTGACTGTTGTGGCGTCAAGATCCTTGGAAGGACCAGACCATGTCTCGAATGGCATTCCATTGCGGCATCTCACTGATCGAGATTCTTAGTAACAAGTCAACTGTTGAGGCGTGGAGGATATGGACAATACCTTTGTTAGACCCACCACCTCTGGAACCTCGGGTTCAGGTCTTTGGACGCGCTTCGCCTTGATTGTCACCTCGACTGCGGCTCTGATATTCGCAATGAAGTTCAAGGACAAGTTCATCTGGAGCAAGAATTCGAAATCGAATCACCACACGTCGTCAACTACATCGCATTCATCGGCTCTGCAGACCGATAATGCCCGTGAATCCATGACGTCGGCAAAGGCTGCTCAACCCGGCAGTAGCAAGACAACAGAAGGCAGCGATGCAGCCGTCGGGGTTGCCCCAGGTGAAGTGTTCTGCTTCTTAGCATGGTCAACACGGGAGAAGGAAGTCGCTAACCGGAGTTATCTCGCATGTTTCCGCAGCCGTCACCCATGAGGTTGTGAGACCGCACGTACACGAGGTTGTGGAGGAACAGGTCTCCCGCGAAATCCACACCCACGACGTCTATCACCGCATCCAGCCAGTCAAGGAGGTCGAGGTGCAAGCCCCTCGTCATTTTGTTCCCGACGCTGCGACTGGCGGCCTCGTCGAGGTGTCGGAGGAGGATGTCAACCGGGTGTACCGAGCCAGGGAGGGGGATGGTGCTCATGACGGAGCCACACCAACAACAGCCACCACTGCTGCTCCGGCTAGTCGAAGGGAGTTCAGAACTGAGGCAATGGCGCCGCAAGAGAAATAACGACCCGCAGTCACGTCGATCAGTCCCCGGTCCGTCATCGAACAGTTTGCCAAGGTAGCCCGGCACTCATCATACATGCATGCATCTGGCTGCCAGCGGCTTGCCATAGAGATTGTTCAGGCGTGGCAACTGAAGGTGGTATCTGTCACGGTCAACATGTATTATGTTTTGCTACTTACAACAAATCACTTTGAGAATCAAGACATGAGATAGTGATCCAGCGGCTGCTCGATCGTGATTCATGGCCAGTCATGCCTGAGATCGTAGTACCAGGTAGACTTCTCTTGTCGAATACACTGACCAAACACCACAATGCTTTCTGCCCGGACACTTTTGACGATCTTCAAGCACTGTTTTGGATGCACACCGTCTCCTCTGTTTATCACAAATGCGGCAGGAAATCAGTCCACTCCGGCGTCTCGTACAGCCCTACAGGCGCCCTTCTCAAGCTTACAAACGCCTCAACGACCAAACAGATCCTCGCGAGCGCAAACAGCGCCAGGACAACATACATGCTCCACCGCTTGCACGCAATCACCCACCCCTTCTGCCTCCTCACGCTCTCGATGTGCACGCCCGGTGTGACGCCCGACCACCACCGGTCGAACGCCGGCCAGAGCTGTCTGGCCGAGAAAAAGGCCCACAGCAGCGCACCCGACGCGGCGATGGTCAGGCTCGACACGATCCAGAGGACTCTCTCGGCCGAGGTCGGATACGACTCGGCTTCGGGACTTGCCCAGCCCGAGCAGTGCAGCGCGCCGTAGGCGGCCGCCGTGAAGGCCAGGACCGACCTGAGCCTGTCGCGGTGGATGTTGACTTGGCCCAGGCCGAGGTTGTGCAACGAAGGGAAGTTGACGATCCGCGGCCGGACGATGTAGTCAGTCTCGCCTAGGAAGCAGCCCAACGACGGCACGGTGGTGAAGTAATACGGCCCGTAGGTCGGGCGGCGGGAGGAGGAGTCGCATTCTGCGCGGAGCTTGTCGGCTGCTTTCGAGGCGGAGGAGAGTAACGCTGGAGGTAGGGGTACATGTGGTTGGCCAGGGGGCGACTTGGCGTCGGGGAAGACGCGCCGGCAGTATCGACTGTGGCGGAGGGAGGGCTGCGGCGGATCGGTGTACGGGGAGAAGTAGTAGACGCGGCATTCCGCAGCGATCGGGGGCGCCGTGAGGTTGAAGTTGTACCGGAAGGCGCGGTTTTCGGATGCTGTGGTGGTGCTGAGGGTGCTCGCGCTTGTGACGAGTTCGGCGGATGGTCGGTCTGACCAGAGCTCGTTGAAACCGAGGAAGCGCGAGGGGTATCGCGATCCCGGCGAGCCGACGGAGAGGTATGTCGTTATCTGTGCTTCTGAGGGTGCAGCGTCGTATTCCGGGCCGATAACGTTGCTATCGGTGATGTTGTTGTTTGGGGGACGCCACAAGTTCTCGTCTTGATCGGTAGCAACGTGTATAAAACACCGGATGTCGGTGATACTGTTGACGGCCCCTATGCTGGAGCACAGGTACATCAGTGATAGGGCGTCGGAGTCTGCTTCGTCATCCAGAACGGTCGGCACTTGTATGTCGAGTGGCTTGCTCCACCACAGAAGATAGATGGCCAGGGCGCAAGCGACATGGCCGCAAGTGTTGACCTCGAGCAGGGATACGGGCATCTGCTTGATGGCGCGGCCGAGAACTTGAACGACCATCCACCCAGCTTGCATGCAGATGATTGCCTTTGCCATCCAGTCGGCCTTGCTCTTGTCCTCGATCTGGGACTCCTGGATCTGCGGAAGCCGTCCGAGAAAAGAAAGCAGGCGGATGCCCTCAGGGGTCACAACAACTCGTTTCCGGATAGAATCCGAAGCTGCTGGAGCCTCGCGTGAGCGGAAGTCAACCCAGGGAGAGTCTGCAGCGAAACCGCCCATAACAGCATAAAAACACTGCGTCATGTCCCAGGTATGCGACGAAGGCCGGTTGGGGCCGGCGGTGGTCATATTATGCTCAGCACCGCGGTATTTCGCGTCCTTTTCGATCTCCTTCATCAGCCAGCGGGCCACGGTGTACTGAGCGGCCGCAGTAGCAACCACCAGCTCCGGGGCGAAGATGCCGTAGAGAACCCATTTTGTCTTTTCAATAAAACGTTTTCGGAGGCTCGTATTCTCAGCTGGGACATTGAGGTGCAGCGCAGACCAGACGCAGAGAGTGAGCGTGACGATGCAGGAAAACACAAGCGAAAATGTACCCCGTCCGTTTGGCTCTGGCTGCCAAGATGTTGTCGTCCCTATGGGCGTGGTGCTGTTTGTCGAGTTCAAGTTGTCGCCCAACGCAGGGCCAGAGAGCCCAAGGAAAAGACCACCAACAAGAAGACTGGCGACGCTGCTCATCTGCATACAGAATATTTCTGAAGTAAATAAATACGTCGTCGATCCCAGGTAACGGTAGCATGGCAGAAAATCTAGACGTCCACTTGGTTTAGAAGTTGAGGATAGTTGACCGGGGAGAAAGGAGGCGTTGTCGGCTCGGCGGGAAATGGCGCCCTTCTTTCTTCACAGGATCCGCCAAGCCACTCCCGATGCATGACATTATCCTTGCACAGCCCACTCTCAGTGCCACCCAAGTCAGCCTAGAACCCGCAAGTCCCCGCCCGTTGGACTCAGCTGCTTCCAAAGGTGCCTGACAGCCTGGGGCGAGATGCCAAGGAGAATATGCCGTACGTCTCAGGATATAACCCCTTCGGAGGAGGCGGGACAAGGAATTTTCACGAAATCAAACCTCAAGGCTCACGGCGAAGACTGGGTGACGATTGGGGATTGGTTTGGTTATTACTAACTTATGGCTATGCCGCTATGGTGCTTGGACAAACATGAAGGTACCAAACTTCCCAAGATATTTAACAATCTAGTAAACTCCGGGAAATGGTACTGTTGCTCGCTCTCTTGTGAATATTCCCCAACGCCGTGCTGTGTCAATATGATGTGTGTGATAAAACATGAAACCGAACCAAATGAACAGGGTATCCTTTATGTGTCGTGTGACATCGGCCATATAATCAACTTCGCTCAACCACAACCGATACTTAAAAGACCCGACCAACGCATGACTGATGCAACGCAACTGTGCTTTTCCAAAACGGAATACTCTGAAGGTTCGAAAGCTCAAAGAGACATCCCCACCTCAATGCTCTCATCAGAAGCGTTCTTCTTGCTGTTGTCGGGAACATTCTCGTTAACCTTGTTGGGGGAATTCTCCTTGGTCTTGTCGGGGGGGGTTCCCCTTGCCTTGGTCAGGACAGTTCTCCTCGAGAGCGTTCTTCTCAGAAGCATTATTCTCCGGGGTGTTCTTCTGGGACACGTTTTGCTCGCTCTTGCCGGCGGAGCTCTTCTGAAAGACACTCTGGGGCGGGTATCCCTTGACTCGACCACGGCGCTGGAACATGTGGCGGTGCTCGATAGCTGCGACAGTACGGCCGGTGATGTAGCTCTAGAAGAATACATTCAGCCAGTCAGGTCCCCCAACAAGACCAGGTAGGCTGTTAGGTGTGCGGAAAGATGAGAGAGCCTTACCTCCTGAATCTGCTTGAACGGGAAGTTCAAGTCTACGCGCAGAAACCACAGGAGCTCATCCTCCTCCCTGAACCAGCGCGTGGCTGGGCGAGAAACCCCCAGATCCTTGGGATCGATGGGAGGAATGGCGGCGAATCTGGCACGGATTCCCTTCACCAGGCGTGCAATGCGGCTCTTGTCGGCCTCACCAATGTCCTCCGAATAGACGATGGACCTTGAGCGGGCTTGGTCGGGTGTCTGGGGGGTGGACTTGCGCTCCAGGGCCCTTGACTTGGCTTTGGAAAGCTTTGAGGAGCCCAGGGGAGTGTCGCCCTCGTCGTTGACGCCACCGGTGTCGGCAACATGGCCGCGGGCATAGACGACATCATCGGCGTCGGCACCATCAGAGGCAACTGACTTGCCCTTGTCCCTGCGGGCCGGGTCCTGATTGATAACCATCGCGTCCTCTGTCTCTTCACCAACATATTGTCAGCTATCGGGCCAAGCAGAATATGTGACAGTGACTCATGCTTCATAATATCTCGGAGGTTAAAGAACGGGGCTGTTGTCTCGATGGATAATGGATAGGGGAAGAAGTCACTCGAAACTGTGGGAGCAGATTAGAACTTGCCATCATTGCTTCGAAGGGTAGCTCTATTTTGCCGGAAGATCTCCATCAAGTCGGCATTTTTCTTGTGAGTGGCTGCCAGGTTGAAATCGCAGTCCGGGTCGCTGCACTCCCATTTTGCCAGCCGCGTACGGTCGACCAAGGCCATGAGAATGATCTTGATGTTGTTTTCCGAACAGCGTCCCATCTCGCAATCGTACTCGCCTACCTCGCCAGTGGGTTTCTGGCAAGAGGGACAATACTCGACTATCTTGAAGCACATTTTCGCTTCGGATATGTGCTGCTGGATGAGCGGATGTCAGAAATGGTAGCTCAAGCAGGCGTTGATTGATTGTGGGATGTCAAAGTACTTCTGCTTGCTTTGTTTTGGTCAAACAGATAACCAAAAGAGAGCAATGGGAGTGTTCCGTATGTGCTGGTAGTATCAGGCTCGCTAAGGCAAAGTTGGCGATATGTGGTTTATGCGAAGAAGAGTTTGCGCACAACAAAGTCAAACAGCTAGTAGACTTTATAGTACTTTTTGTTAGAGAGATAGCCACGTAGAGTGTGCTGGTGAAAGGAGGGTCAAGCTTGCTGAGGTGCGAGTTGGGAATGAGTGGTTTGCAAGAAGAAAGGTTTGCGGACAGCGATCCGCTAGTAGAATTTGTATTCCTGTGGTTTAGACTAGGACTAGGCGGCGGACATGAAAGTGGTGGGGCCAAGGAAACCGAACGTGCGTGGTTTTGCAGGTGAATTATAGGTTGTTGGCAAGCCTGGTTTCTAACGTGACTTCTAGCATCAGATGAAAGCTTGGTTACGGTATTGCCCTGACGCGACGTGTATCAGTGGGTTAGCTTCACCAGGGCAGCCGGTGAATCATAAAATATTTGTAATAGTCACGAGGGAGGCTGGTCGAATATTCACTATACTGCATAGCCATTTGTATACCAGTGCATTGTTCGACCATTCCTCGCCCTGTATATATGTACAACTACATTGTTCGAATACCGCCTCGGTCGTCTTTGTAGAAAAGTACAGTACATTATTGGACTATTCTCCCGGCAGTTACCTGTAGGCCACACCGTGTACCTGAGTTAATTGTGCCCTCGGGTGGGCTATCGCCAGCGTCTCAAGACCAAAGCAACTAGTGTGTCCCGTGAACAGTTGTTCCACCTTGAGTATCTCATCCTTCCGTTAACCAAATCACGTAATTGATCCTGCCAATGACGGATTCGACCCTCTCGCGTCACAAGCAACACTTTCAAAGTCCTCGTGGACAACAATGTTGCGGATATGCTGTCGACACGACGTGGATGGCGGCTGCGGCGGTCGAGAACCGGAACTTTTGCCAGTACGATCTCTAAAATTCCGTGATTTCAGCACCGGAACTCTATGAAAAAGACGGAAACGGACCGCATAAGAGAAAGCTGAGGCTGTAAACCCCTTACCTAATGAAAACAAAGTTAGGGGTTAGGGCTGTGCAGCCTTTTCCATCGTATGACGTTAAATCAACATTCTAAACGAAGATTCGCAAAGGATTCCTGAACCCGTCAGATTACCTAGGCAATCTGCCGCTAAATTCGCGGTATAGGAGACCGTTCAAGACGGGACCGTGCACTTCCTCAAAACCCTTCAGGAAAAGCGGCGTTCAAGGCCCGACTTCAAAAGACCCGATCAGCCAGGCCCCCAAGTAGTTATAAGCGATGTAACAGGTTTTCGTTAGTATCTTGGGGGTAATCCGGTCTAGAACATCCCCAACTCTTCAACAACTCTTTGCCCGCCTACCAAGGGAACTACTCATTCTTGTTGTGAATACGACCGCATCACGATTTGGTGGCTCGGCGGGGATTCCACATCGAATGGTACAAGGCCTGTCCTTATGCCGGAGCAGCATGGTCCGTCACACTAGGTACACATGCTAGACACATAGATAATTAGTGGACAGATATGTTTCGTCGTCAATACTAATCATTGCGAGGAAACGAAGTCGTAATAGCACATATTTTTGATCACACCCTACGCTGGAGAAGTCTGGAAGTTGTTGGGAAGAATAGAAATTAATGACAATCAGTGCCTAGTCCGTATTCTGACCATGCACCGTGTCGATGATTGATACCTTCCTCCCCCCCAACGCCACTCCGTGTTGATGATTGATCCCGACCTGTCCCAACGCCGCCGCTGATGATGTTTTTGCGAAAATAAGTATGAACAGTGATGAGAAATGCACTAAGAAGCATTGAAACGCCTCCGCCATGAACAGAACTGACAGGGAATGAAAAAAGAAGGCAGGCAGGCATACAGGAGTAGAGGATTAAAAGGAAAAGAAGACAAGAGAACAGACTGTGCTACCCAGATGACAATCAGACTTCCTATGGCAACCTCGCAAGATCTATACTCCCAACATCAGATCGTGAGGCGGTCCTTGTTTGCACGGGTGGGCTTGTAGTCCTTCGGGGGGTAACCCATGACCTTGCCCTGGCGCTGGAACATGTGGCGGTGTTCGATAGCACCCTTGGAGCGGCCGGTGAGGAATTGCTGAAGACATGATTGGTTAGCTTTGCTTGGCCAGGAGTGTAAAGTGAGGTAGGTATTGGGGGTCATAGTACCTCCTCGATCTGCTTGAACGGCACATCCAGGTGAGTTCGCAGAATCCAGAGAAGCTCGTTCTCCTCGGCGAGCCACTGGGCGGGAGGACGGGACATGGCCAAGTCCTCGACCGTGGGAGGCGTCATGGCTGCGCGTCGAGCCTTGATCCGGTTGGTCAGGTCAACCACCTGCGTGCGATAAGGCTCGGGCATATCATCGTGCAGAACATCATGCTTGGCGCGGAATGAGGGCGTGGAGCGTGACTTGGGAAGCCGCTTGCGCTTGGCCGCCCGAGTCAGAGCAGTGGGGGAGGGCGATGATGAGCCGGGTGAGCCGTCGTTCTCGTCGTCGGCGACATTGCCGCTGGTGCTGCCCTCGGAGTCGTGATGGTTGACTAGACCGGTGCTCGGGCCCGGGGTAAAAGTAGGCGTCTTCGCCTTTGACTCGCTGCGGCGGCGCTTCTTGTTGATCGACTTGTTGGCGGCATGTCCCTGAACTGGAAGATCGATTTTGGTAGACTCGGTCTTCACCTCAGTCATCTCGTCATCTTGTTCAGATCAGGTTAGCAAGGGTTAGAGGCGTCCGATAGACAGTTTTCATCCTTGATTTGTGTGTGACATATAGAAGAAGAAGAAGAAGATGAATGAGGGGCAAAAAGCATATTACCAGCTGTGATGCCATTGACATTCAGAAGCTCCAGAAACTCTGCCTTCGCGGCCCTTGCGACCTCTGGGTTCAGAGGGCAATTCTGGCCGGCGCATTTGAATTTGGCCAAGCGAGTGCGATCGGTCAGGGCTATGAAATGCTTCTCGTTCTTGACGCCGCACGACTGGTCACACGAGAAGAACCTCGCGTTGGTAGTGGTAACTCGGCAGCAGGGGCATTGCTCAATCAGAGTAAAGCACATTTTGAGGACGTTGGGTGTTGCGACAAGGTGGACAATAATTATCAGATCGGGAACGTGGTACCAGCACAGAAGTACCACTACAGAAAGACGGCGGCGCAAGACGGATGTAGCGATGCTGCGTGTGCTGTTGCTATTGCTGCTTTTGTTGCTGATGTTGGGTTTGCTGGTGTTTGAGGGTTCTGAGTGTGGTTGAGTGAGAAGGTGAAGGTTTGTGGAAAGGAAGTTTGTGGTAAATGACTGGAATCGACGGTGCAGCTTCCAGAGAATTTATGCTCGGCCAGCTGGGCAACATCAGAGGGGTGGATACTGCGGGTGGGTGAAGTGAATTTGTTTCTGTCGGAGGGTTAACGCAGAACAGTGCTGCTGTTCAAATCTGGCGGGGGGATGCCAAGTCAAGGAGCGATGGTCAAGGCAGGATCTTTTCTCCTTTAACCATCACATCAGACGGAAGCCGTGGCACCTGCCATGTGCCACTGATGTTCCATTCATGTATCTGGCTGTAGTATCTGGCTGTATTTCCGTCAGCGATTCTTGACACTGAACCGGGCCGAGTGGCCGAGATTACGATGGTGGATAATAAGTATCGTATTCACAGTCACGCGTTGTTGGTCACCACTTTCCATTCACCACCTCAGATATCAAAGATTTGCCCGTCACGGTTCAAGAGTCGATACCCATACATCACGAAGATCACAGGATGTTGTCTCTGTTGTCACCACAACCATCATAACGATACCACCTCGTTGAGACCGCTCCCCCTTTGGCCCGTGATGCTGCTCTGGGTGCTACCTCGGCGGCCATGGCCCTCGATACACATCTGCTTCCAGAAACTTACCGTCATTCGGCTATTCTTGTCGTGATCAACGCTATGCTTATTCGGCGCTCCACTTTCTTTCGTCTGTACCTGACCGCACAATGCACGTACTTAGTCCAGCCTCGCCGCCTTGGATTACTGCAGTGGCCTATCCCAAGCCACATGGAACAAGCCCAGAAGACGTCCCACCACACAGGAGTGAGACCCAGCACGCGGGACTAGTACTCTCGGTCCCGATTGTCCATCCCATATTCAACGGCCGTATAAGTCAGATAAGCACGTGGGTAAGATACCTTGGAAATTAACCGCCGAAATGACGGGAAATCGGTTTTCATTTCAGCCATGGCCCACCTCATACACGTGGGCCAACCTGCCCTTGGTACCTGTAATTAACAGGCGTATTGTACACGTAATTCGGCCATCAACCATCATGGTCGCTGTCCTTAAGGTTGAGTGTAGTGCTACAGTCGACCTCAAGGCTAAGGGCTGTTCCGGTCATACCCCTGAGGCTCGCGAAACGTTCCATGGGAATCCGCTTTCTTAATCCGACGACTAGAATTCAGTGCGTCACTCGCTCCCAAAAAATGCAAGATCCTGAAGCAGAAAGAAGACCGCAGAATCCCAGGGGTGGCAGGGCCCGTACACTTACAGCGTCAGTTTGCTGCCTTTTTCTTTTACTGCCCACGCGAAATTCCAAGTCTGGGGTGCTCCTTTTACTCCAACCACCGTTCCAATGTGTCATTCCAGATTTCCAATCTTAAATGATTCACTTAGGTAGGTAGGTAGGAGTCATCAGGGAGAAATTGAGCACCAAGGCCCCACGATCAGTCAAAGATCAAGTGAAAACACAACATGTAATTGTCTCTGAGCCAACGCAAATTGCGAGTGTCGTCTGTTGTCTTCTCTTGTTCATGTTAGCAACATCATTGTGGCCAATTCCCAATACAAAGAATTGTAATCGTCTACCAAATGTTTGCTGTGTTGCCCTATCAAGCCTTTCATCAAGCTTTCTCCAAGACACTAGAGATGAGGCTCTGCAGCCCCTGACGGTGTGAGTGGCACGGTGCTTGGTTCCAGATCCAACGGCCATCTCGCACAGAAACCCGCATTCGGCAAAGTATGCCTTGTCGACAGTGCACCAAGACCAATCGAGTGGCATGATAATGCACGCAATGGGCGAGGGTAGCAATGCGTGCGGCTGAGGTGGGACCGGATATTTGCTTGATAGCACTATTGACGTCGCTATACCCAAACTTGCAACCGCTAAATGTCGGGGACCCGCGCCGCCCAATGTATTGCGGTCTCTGCGTCAGGCGACCTACAGGACACGTCCGAATACATTTCTGCCCTCAAAACACCGCCAACTGGCTGCCTCTGGACGTGTCGAGACTGGTCTAGATTCGAGATAGCGCGGACAAGGGGCATCGGCGCGTCTATAAAGCTCAAGATGACCGCCCTATTCTCCTCGTTCTCGCGAGCTGTGATGCTCTGTCGCTGTATTTTATCCGTGAGATTCTGTTGACACTGCTAGGCGTCCTCGTTTCATCCATTTTATTTCAATAGGCTCGAAATGCATCACAAGATCGCTATTACGGCTACTGCTCTGCTGGGCTTCTTCGCCCACGTCTCCGTGAGTCCTTATCTCTCTACGCCCATCGCCATCCTGTGCGAGCGCTAACATGCTTCGTCTTCTTCCAACAGACAGCAGCGTCGTGTACCTCTGCGAACGCGAAACCCGTAGAAGACTATATCAGCGAAAACGGTGGAAGCGGCAGTGGCGCCGAAATCTTCCTATCGGACAATCCCTTCGACAAGTTTGTCAGCAACGCCGTCAAGCGCCGGACGACTCCCAACGCCCAGCTCGCCAACATTGCCTACGCCATACAACCACGTGCCGCAGACTCGGTAACCTGCAGCGCCACCGAGATGTGCCTCTCTGTCCAGAAGACGCCCTTCTGCCTCGACATGATGACCGGCGGCTTCCACGACGGAACCGGAACGACCGGCAATGCCCTTACGGGCGACTACACCCTCGGCGACGGCCGCAAGGGCAACCTGTACAACGGGCCGCATCCCCTACCTGGGGGAGCGGAAGCCCCGACGGTAACGACCACGACGGGGGCAGGCAGCGCTGCGACACCCGCGCCAGGAGGAGGAAATGGTGGTGGCGCGGCCGTTACAACCGGTTCGGGAACCGTAGCTACGCAGCCAACGGGGACGAATGCGGCTGCTCTTCATGACAAGCCCGTGGGCGTGGTGCTTGGGGGTCTGATGGCGGTTGTTGGTGCTGGATTGTTATGAGGCACCGGGAAACATGACTGCCATCTAGAGTTAATAGCTCGCCGCCTCCAAGATTGCAGACCGAGTTCTTTTGGACATGGAGAGCAGCTCAGCTAAAAGACATCCAGTTTGACTTGGAGTTGTCTCCACCACACAACTTAACTATCGTACAATCAATTGATAAGTGCATCTATATCACAGTCTATCCATGAATTATCTCTCTGAGCTTCCTTCCTTGCCGCATTTAATAGTTTCGCATCATTACCAAGTACCTATTTATGGTACCAGACCACCTTCGAGACGTCAGGCATGGATCTTGGGAGTAATAGCACTGGGAATAGAAGGAAATCAAGCTTGTCATCACGCTGCTTGTTGTCAATTTGCCTGTAGTACCAGACCCTCAGGCAGATGGCTTGATAAATAATACTGATAACATGAAAGGGTTAATAGGAGAGAACGCCGCTCCTATAAAACTGCTAGTATTCCTGACAGTGCTCGATGCTCCCGAACATGTTGATGCCGGCTGGTCGTAACCGCTCTTGACCTGACAGAACGAAATAAAAAGAAAGAAATTGGTCGGGGCATAGTATGTAGGGTTCCGCCTATTCCTCGACCGACAATACACACGATAAGGAAATAGAGAGGTCCCGCAAGAGATATCTTGGCTCTCTGCCACTTTCCTCATATGCTCAACATCCGGATATTCCTGAACCAGACCTACCTAGGCACGACGACTGGATGAAGACCCAGCAACAGCCTTTCGTTTGCCCTTGAAAGAGCTGGCCGACGATTTGGCAATATTCTTCGAGGCCTTGGACTGCTGGAGCAGGTGTTCCAGGCGAGACTTGCACTCGAAGTTGCGATGACAAGGAAGAAACTGGAATCGGTTAGCTTGAGCTCGATGCATGACAGAGGCAGAGCTATTACTTACAGGACTAGTTTGCGCGATGGGCAACCCGAGCTTGTTGCAAATCAGGAGGAGGTTATCCTCGTCCTTGTTCCAGAAGGCAGTGCCCTTGCGCTGGCCCCCCTGGCGGTCGACCTGGGCTCGGAGCCAGTGGAGCGCGTTGCGTGGCTTTTCTGGCAGGGCGTCGGACCAGATATCGACAAAACCCTCGGTGAGATTCTTCTCGTTGGCTTTGGAAGATGATCAAGTCTTGTCATCCTCCTCGTGCTTAGTAGCAGACCAATTTTTGTTTGCCGTCTCCATCCGGACGCGTCTGGCGTCTTTGAGCTTGCGGCGCTTAATTGCGTGCTCGTCTTCTTCGGCAGACTCGTGGTCCTCCGAATCGTCTCTA
This sequence comes from Apodospora peruviana, assembly GCA_033439685.1. Lineage (NCBI taxonomy): Eukaryota > Fungi > Ascomycota > Sordariomycetes > Sordariales > Lasiosphaeriaceae > Apodospora > Apodospora peruviana. Next base: position 1,896,402 of record JAUEDM010000008.1, read on the forward strand.
GTGCGTTTCTTTGGGCTCACAGGTTCTGCGTAATTCCTGGGATCGTCCTCATCGGGACTGGCTTCCAGAATCTCACGAACATCATTGCTATTCATTGAGTCTGGCGGAACATGGGTTAGAACTATAGAGTCTAGGGGAATGATGTGTTACGGTCATGAGCGGGGAAGACTTACCGTTGCTGCTCACGCTGTCCCGGCGCATGTATTGAACACGACCCTGTCCCTCGGCCTTCTTAATGTCGAGAATCTCGAGAGCATTAATACTCGTGGTCTGGCGACTATAGCCGCAGAAGCGGGTGGCACAGTGCCAGCCGAAGAAGTGCTTTTGCTCGTTCAAGCGCTCGAGCTCCGCGATACCGGGGTATTCATCGTCCTTGTAGTGGACGCAATGCTTCGTCTCGGTAATTCCCGAAGCATGCTTGCAGCCAGGGCAGATGAATGTGATGTGGATACACATCTTGGTGTCTGGCGAGTCTTCCGAGTTGCGACGACGAGGTTGATAAGTCGGATGGCGCGCGACAGTGTCGGTGGACGAGTCGAAGTGTGGAATGGAAGTGATAAGGTGTGGGAAATAGACTGTCGATTTGTGCAAGTAGGGAGACAAGAGGTTGAGGAGCCTGAGAAGACTTATGCAAGCGTGCGAGATTGCAAGACAAGACCTGCAGTGGATGAGTGTTGAATTTGGTGAGTGAATGGCAAGCGAGAGATGGTGTCTGGTGGGCCGCTGAGGGTGAGGTTGAGGGCTGCCACCACAGCGAATTGTGTGGGCCCCGAATCTGGGATGTGTCGAGATCAGGTGTGCAATAGGATGAAAGAGTTGAGTTGTAAGGGTGAGGTTGATGGCTGGGCTGTACGGAGGATTTGCAAGAACTGTTCTGGTACAGAACCCACACTAGTTCTAGTGTAAATAAGACATCGTATACTATTTTGCCATTGATGGTTTGCTCGCCCCAACCTGGATTTCCAGCTAGTAAGTAACCACAGAAGTCCGGAAAGTCCCTAGATTCTCCATTTCAGACGATTTCTGGACCTGCTTGACAGCATCCATACATGTTGCGCACCTCATACTAGCAACTGGTTTACTTTTGGGGTATTTTCCTGGTCGTGTGAGATGATGCCTCCAGTTGGCAGGCTGTCTGGCTTCGCTTAATTACTAACAAGGAGAAAAGGGGGAGCTTACCTAGGTACCTAGGTACCAGGTAGGCAAGCAGGTAGGATTTTGGTTGCTGACTCATCCAAAGTCAGTCCAAGACATGGCCATGAGCAATGGACGTCGTCGTTGCCTGGGGTCATGTGACGTACAGATAGGACATTGTCTTCGTTCATGACCTGATGGGACATCCAGTGAAGACCTGGCTCTACGGAGCTATGCCCGACACTGTCGAACAACTTGGCTCTCCTCGCTCTAGGTTGATGTGGATTTTACTCAAGCGGAAGAAACAGCCAGATACCTCACCAACCCATTTCTACTGGCTCCTACTACTTTCCGACCTCGACAACTTCCGCATCCTGACATACGGCTATCGTACATTCTCCAGGCAATGATACTTGCGCAACGGGCTGAGAGAATCAAAATCGAACCACCTGGCAGCCTCACTATTGATCAGAAAGCGTTGGGCGACTTCATGCTCCAAGTTTCACATATAGGCGGAGAAATGATTGGCACACACAATACATCCTGCCTTGACCTTTATGGCGGGAGTTCGTCTCAGCGTCCAGTCGAAGCTCAGGATCGCTGTGTTATCATGTGATCAACCAGAAGACAACAACGCGATAACAAAAGCCAACAGTTTTTGGAGCTACAGGCAAGAGCGGGAATACTTTGACGATTGCAACGCCGATATTCATGGTAGGAGAATTGAAGCATAGAGGAGGACACACACCTTTGAGGTCGAGAGGGATGTCGACTCTTCAGGGCTCATCCCTGAGAAGAAAAGCATGGGCTGGGTTTGACATGCTCGGGCAAATGAGACAGGACGGAACCCAACAGCAACATCTCTCGCGCCTCTGGGGTACAGCGACGTCAGAGCGCAAAGCTGTGGGGTTCAGCACTTTGGACTGATGCACAACGACCAGAAGGAACAATCCAGAAACATTCGGGAGCCGGCACAGAAGGAAAGAGGGAGTGGGAAGGTACTTCACTAGTGCCTTGACCACCTTCCCAGAGTTCAGCTTCTTTTTCCGTATTTTCGGGATGGCGGGGGATGGCTCTTTCCTTTTCAGTTTATTCTGGTCCCCTTTCAATTTTCGGCTTCCTTTGCAACAGCAAATGTTCCTGCCATATCAGACATGACCTGATGAGAGATCCTGTACCACGTGCATCATCGTCTGCATCATAAAGTGCAAAGTGCCAGCGCTGGCAAACAAGGCAGTTGCCACCTTCGTGAGCTTCTCCTTCTCGACCTGCAACGCTGCCACTATGATGTTCAATATCAAAAAAAAAAAAAAAATGAAACACGGGACCATCTCCAGCCCATTCACTCCCGACCCTGAACTGCCCTGGTTAACGACAGTCTTTCTGTTTGCCGAATGCAACTGCCGACGGTTACACCGGCCAAGGGCCCAATGCCAGCAAGCCAGAGATCCTCGTCGACCGCCACGTGCGGTGGCCAAACGAAGCTTTTCACACTTGTAGACTTGGTCAATGCAGCGACCTCAAGCGAGAGCCTTGCAGGGTTGTGACGGTACCAAGACCGGGTCCTGGTGGCCAGCTCGACCGGTGGTGATTGCGGAGAGCAGATGAGCCGGACGCCAAGATTCCAGCAACACCCAGGGAAAAGGGCACAGGAAGTGCACGGCTGCTTTCTCTCTTTTCGCCCTCCCAGCCGAAGTTGGCCGACGCCCAGGCTCATCCGATAGCCAAACACTCCACGATCGCGCATGCGTTTGGTCGTCGCTTGCTGCTTCCGAACGCATTAAGCTCTTGGGCGGCGAGGGGTTGGTACTGGTCCTACTACACGATTGATCTGCGATCCGGGGGTGGGGAAATCCAGGAGTCGCCCGCATTGTGAGACGACACACAAGTCCAAGCTCCGACACGGCATGCCCTGCCCCGTGCTCTGCAGCTCTCCCAGGATCCCCTCACTCAGCCCAGAGTTATGTGCCCTGGGAATTAGTACAGACGAAAGAGTGGCAGGAAAATATGGTTTGGCGGGGAAAGGGCGCTTTTTCGACAAATTGGGATTCGGGCCCTAGACCTCGAGACATAGATGCTAACTGTTCAAGATTCAGGTCCAGATATGCCTGATACATCTCAACTTGCGCCTTCAGCACCCGAAGCATGATGTTCGCTAGTACATACCCCGAATCTCGGCCAGGGTGCAGCTAACCGGCACTCACCGCATGGCGTACCTGCGCTGCTTCCGTTTGCATTGGGTGCACACACAGATCGTCAGCTTCCTACAGCGGGATCGCCATCGGTCGTCTCGTTTGAGTCCTCTCGGCTTTTATCCAAGATGGCTATCCAAGCAGGTCCGGGGAAACTAATCATTCGACGGCTCGTCCCATATCTCGGCACCCGTCCCATCGTCGAGACTTCTTGGGTTGAGCCTCTTCTTCGTCTCTCTCTTTTGCGCCCCGCAACTATCCACCCCCGCAAATGAAATCGTCGTCGAGCCGAAGCGTCGTCGGGTCTTTGCCGTCGTTAAGGAAGACAGAAGTCGCTTGGCGTATCCGAGCCCGCCTCCCATGTCGGGCCTCAACATCACCACAGGAGCAGCCGGATTGCCCGAGTCTAATTTCTCGTCGCCAGTCACTCAGGATGGAACAGAAACGGCCTTATCGTCGACACAGACAAACCGAACGGGATCGAATCCCAACCCTTTCAAGGTCAAAAAGCAGGAGGACTATGGCCCGCAGATCAACTTCACTATCTGGCTCTTGACCGCTCTGTCGGCTGCTTTTCTGGCGCTGCGCGTGTATTGCAAGTTTCTCCGGCATCGTGGGTTATGGTGGGACGATCATGTTTTGATTGGGTCTTGGGTGAGTGGCATTCTATTACGATGGTAAGCTCGAGAGAAAACCACCTAATCATTCTTGTATAGCTTTCCCTAGTAATCGCAAACGCGTTTGTATCCGTGTCCGTAACCCTAGGCTTCGGACGTCCGCTGTCGGAATTCAACTTCGACAACCTCAACATCTTCCTACTCATCGTTAATTTGGCTGGCACGTTCTCCATTCTCTCCGCATTATGGAGCAAGACCTCGTTCGCTATCACTGTTTTACGCATATCCTCGGGCTGGATGAAGTGGCTGGTATGGTTCATCATCATCACGGTGAACCTCTCTCTCGGTGTGGCCATTGCCATCACATGGGCACAATGCACACCAGTCAGAAAGATCTGGCAGCCGCGAGTCGACGGGGAATGTTGGCCCAAGAGCATTCAGATTCGATATAATATTTTCACTGCGGGTAAGTTTGTCCAGAAGCCGAGCTTCTCTGAGACTTCAACTGATCATGCGCTCGTCTACCCAGTTTACTCGGGCGCCATGGATATCGTCCTCGCATTTGTGCCTTGGAAGATAATCTGGACACTTACCATGAACAGAAAAGAGAAGTTTGGCGTGCTCGTGGCGATGAGCATGGGTGTCTTGTAAGAAAACGGCCGAGTTGTGGCAATCAAGCTAGAGTCTAACAAGTCCACAGTGCCGGCGTCACCTCGATCATCAAGATCACACAGCTTCCCTCCATTTCGAATTCCGGCTTCACCGAGTCGACTACGCAACTCGTCATTCTAGCCACAGCCGAAAGCGCCATCACCATCATGGCCGCCTCAATTCCTATCCTGCGGGCTCTCTTGCGAGACACGAGACCGCCGCCGGGTCCGGCACAGTTCTACCACATGAACATCAGTCTGTATACCGGGACGACGAATACTCAAGGAACAGGTCGCAGTAGCACCGTCATTAGCAGTTTGGGCACCCGCAGTACCACGCGGTGGAGCAAGGAAATGGAAGCCGTCGGACCCCTGCGACGCCTCAGCCGCTTAAGTCGTTTCAGCGGACTGAGCATGGGCTTTACAGCGCCCAGCAGTAACCACAGCCAGAGGAATACTCGCGGGGACAACGAATTTGATCTGCCGCCAGGCAAGATCATACAGACAGAAGAAGTTGTTGTTGAGTACGAACCTCAGCCTCCGTCCAATAACCAGTGGGTCAGCATCGGGAGAGCAATATAGGAAGGACCTCTTAACTTGATTGGTATAAAGTTGCAGTTGGTGCTCAACGGCGGGTTGGGGAAATAGGGGCTTTTCTTTTTCTCATCTCTTGCATCAGCGGGGTGTTAACAGTCGCTACCTTGGAATACCCAGGCGTTTTGGTTCTTTTCTTCTTACTGGTCATGTTTTTTTTTGGGTCTGAATTGGCCGACCTGGTCATGGTGGTCTTCTGGTGGGAGTCATATGGTGGGTGGTTTGCATTTATCATAGCCGGGATTTTGACTGTTTGGAATTGCATTCAGGATGAGGAGGGTGTCCTAGGAGCAGGGTTTGATACCTTACTGTGTACTCTCTGTGTATTTATTAGTGCTATAGTCAGCCATTGGAGAATCCTCGAACACAAGTAGCAAGCTTGCTTTTCTCAGCCTACTATTAGTCCCCGAGCCTCAGCTATCGCTCCACAACATGCACATGTTGTCTTGCCTTGAAGCAAGTGCAAGGGTTGGGTTTCAGAGCCGGCTTGAGGGTCAGCTCGCCGGACAATTTGTCCGCCTCACTCCATCCTGCAAACCAGTATTATAGCGCCTGGAAGTAGTTAAGCTAGCATGTGTTGTAGCAAAATGGTCTGTCGGATATTCCCATAGACCTGCATGGCCCTCGGTGCTCCCTTGCAACCGGGGCGTGTGTTTGGTTGGCGCCAAAGTTTACCCATGAGCTCGGCGTTACCAGTTAGATCAAGGTTTGATGTAGACTAGAGAGTAGTAGCTGTGAGCCACGGAGATATGTGCACTTGTAAAACTGGCTCTGATGATATTTGGGTGTACGAGACCGGAGCGTTGCGGATGGAGGAAAGAGAAGGTGTAAAGATTCGAAGATGATATGTAAACATTGTAAGGTTCATGACTCAAGTCGATACGGTAAAGGTGATTAGGAAAGTCCAAAGCTTTTTCCTTCAAATCTCAAGGCCGTGCTTACCAGACTAATGGGCCCCAAGCTCGCTCGCCGCCTTTAGATGTGAGCGTCTAAGTCTAGTATCAACATAGCTCGCTTATTATGCAATCGGGGTTTCCGTGTGGGCGGCGTCTTAGAGATTCTAAGTACAACTGCTAGACGAACTCTGAAGTGATCGATGACGGGAATAAGGTCTCGATGGATACTGAGGCTCTGATCTGAAGTTGTGCACTTGTTTATCGTCAACTTCAAGCCACATTAGTGCTATCACCTTGAAGCGGAAGGCACGGTTTTTCCATATCTCCAACAGCCACCCATTTGCTAGAGGACGGTATTAGTTCCGTTCACATCTGTCCAAGCGGTCGGCTAGGCGCTGCAGATCCAATGGGCTCAGACCTTCAGTTGTCACGACAGAAAATGACTCGAAGTTCTCCTGTTCGTTTGAATCTCCTTCGCTCCCCTTTCTCGCGATCCCCCCATTTTCCACCTTTCCCCCTTTTCCGGGCTCTATTAGTTCTCCCCTAACTCGAGGGAACAAGTCAGTTTGGTTCGACAAGCGGGTCAGGTCCATCTATCCGTCACTCCGCTACATCAAACAGCCCCTTTTCTGCTCATTGCCGCCAGCCACCAAGTTACCGTTCCGAGCAGTAGGAATGAGAGTTACTTCATCCCCCGGTATCCTCTTCCTGGCCGCTGTGGGCGGCTGCTTCGGGCTCGAATATCACAGCGTGACGGTCCCGGCCACAGCCACCAACATGAGTGTGGCCGGAGTGTCTTTCAGCCCGAGCGGCGCCTCGTCTGGTTTCCTCTGTCACTATCCTCACCTGAGCACCGACGGTTGGGAGGGCTGCAGCAGTGATGGATCTCGGTCGTGCTGGTTGCGGCAGAGGCGACGTTCGACCAATGGCTCATTGGTAGGGTATGACATAAATACCAATTGTGAGAGGACCTGATAGCCTACTCGTACGAATGAATTTATTGTGTCTGCTGCTGACCGGCCTTCTTTCCTTTGCAGATGAGGCATTTGCACCTCTGGGTGTGATACGTGAGGTGTGTGTTCGGATACCATCCCTTCTCTGGTGCTGGATCAAGCAGATACATGGCTAGGTACGTGGACCAGAACCAGCAGGGCTCAAATTCATCCAGTATACCCTCGACGTCAGCAAAAAGGTGATTTCCCCAACCGGTGTCCCCAAGGAAGCCATGGTCTTCAACGGCCAGTACCCTGGGCCCAAGATTGAGGCGTGCTGGGGCGACGAGCTCGTCGTGACCGTCATCAACCTGCTCCCAGAGATGGGCACGGCTATCCACTGGCATGGAATTCGGCAGCTCCGCACCAACCATATGGACGGCGTGGCCATAACCCAGTGCCCCGTCGCCCGCGGTAGCAACTTCACGTACCGGTTCCGGGTCACGCAGTACGGTTCTTCGTGGTACCACAGCCACCATTCTCTGCAGGTTTGTTCACACAAACACGTACCTGACCGGGTTGCAGCTCAGAAATATTTTAACATGGTTGTCCCTGTTTCATCTAGTATGGAGAAGGACTTGCCGGTTCTCTGGTCCTGTACGGCCCGTCGAGCAGCAACTACGACGTGGCCGTGTCTGAGCAGCTTTTCATGTCTGACTGGATGCACGACAGCGCCTTCCAACGCTACAAAGATGAGAAGGATCCTGCAGTCAGGGGCGCTTCGGTGGATACCATCCTCCTCAACGGCATGGGGGCCCCAGCAGGCAGTGCCGTTCAAAACAGCAGCAGCAGCAGCAGCAGTGGCCGAAACAAGACGGCATCATCCGACATTCGCTCCTCGCATCGAGTCATTACTGTCGTGCCAGGCAAGAAGAACCGATTGTGGCTCTGCAACGGGTCGGTCGGAACGGCCTTTGTGTTTTCGATCGACGGACACAACTTCACCATCATCGGGAACGATTTTGTTCCGGTAAGGCCTTATGTCACCAACTCTGTTGTTGTGGCCATTGGTTCGTCTTTTCTTGGGCAGGTCAGAAAGGTGTAGAATGGTAGTGCTGATACACATGTATTTACTTGCCCCGCGGGTACAGGCCAGCGCTACGAGATCGTCGTGGACGCCTCGGCTAACACATGGCCGTCTGGCAACTACTGGATCCGCACCATCCCGGCCGACGGCTGCAACCGCTTCAAGACGGGCTACTTCAACAGCAAGTCCAGTCCGCCGACGACGCCCCTCGACGGCCGCACGGGTATCCTGCACTACGACACATCCGTCAACTCGTCGTGGTCGGCCCTGCCCAACACGACGACGGCCGTAACCAGGTTCGACTGCGGCGACGTGGACCTGCAGAAGTCGCTACGGCCCGTCATCCCGTGGGAGATCCAGAGGCCGCTCAACGACCTCGCGCTCTCGACCTTCTACGCTGCCCACCAGACGACCAACGACACGGGTTTGGGCCAGATGGGGAACTACGCCCACTGGCTCCTGCGGCTGGATCCAAAGACCGAGAAGGCGAGCGGTCACCAGCTGCACCACCCGTTTTGGGCCGACTTTTCCCGTCCGACCTTGTTGAATCTTGCGAACGCGGGCACGGATCCGTATAAAAATGTCCTTCGCTGTAATTAAGACCAATCCCTTTTTATCATCCTATACCTTGTATTGGTGATCCATCAGTAATGCTGAGAACTGTCAGACACGTTCAACCCGAAAGGCGGCTTCATCTTCATGGTCATCGACGGGGCGCTGCTCCCAACCACCTCGGCGGCGGACGTCAACAACACATTCAGCTTCCCGCCGGAGGCGCACCCGATGCACTGGCACGGCTCCGACGTGGTGATTTTAGGTCAGGATGACCAGCCGTTCGATCCTGTTCGCAGTCCGGGGACATGGGACATACACAACCCGCCGCGGCGCGACACTGTTACCATGCCCGTGGGCGGGTACGTCGCCGTGGCGTTCAAGCCGGACAACCCGGGCGTCTGGCTGATCCACTGCCACATCGCGTGGCACGCTAGCTCAGGCCTGGCGCTGCAGATGATCATCCAGGGCGGCGGCGATGACGACGACCCGAATCAGATGATTTACCGCACCATCGGGCAGGCCGCGGTGGACTCGCTTGCTGCCGGGTGCCGAGCATGGGAGAGGGATCGGGAGAGGAGCGATCTCAAGAGGATGTGGCAGTCCGATGACTCTGGTATTTAGGCTGGACTAAAACTTAAGGGGTGTTTTTGTTGCCGAAAAGAGACAGGGAAATGGTGGTATTGGATTTTTGGACTGATGATGGATCAGATGCGTTGTGTGTTTCGAAATAGCAGGTTAATATGCCGCGTGATTAAGTAACGTCTTTGAGAATGCCTGGTTTCAACTCAAACTTATATTGAGACCCAAAATGACTCAATAGGCGATTGGCTCGTGATTCAAACCCAGTCCTGGTATTTTCTCTGCCTCTGTTCTCTCAAATATACCTACTAAAAATAGGCAAGAGGACCACATTACTCCGTGCATCTGTCACAGAAAATAGATGCTACGTACCTAAGCTTTCCCTTGAACTCCTAAGGACGTATAAATAGCTCCTCAAGACCCCCCTCTGGCAAGCCCTTTCTGCAACAATAAAAGCCACCTTAGGTATTGTCTCAGGTTTTTCGTTCCGGATGATAACATTAGGTACCATATCAAATCCAGGGCGCAAAGAAAGGTAAGGTCAAGCCAGCTACTCCATCAGCATAGCAACATGGAGACGTCGACGAGTCGGAAGCCAACTAAACGGCACGTGTTTAATCCAAAATAGGCCCAGTCTCTGGCATGAAGAACCTGTTCCCTATCGCATTCTTTCGTCCAATATAGTTATAGCAATGCGCCTTGGAACTTTCCGCGTTTGACTTATTATAGCCCCTCTCTCCGCTGCCTTATACAGCGCACTAGTTATTGTCGGCACCGTATTACATATGATAATAGGTATCTAGGAAGTGTTCATCGGCGCTCCACCAAGCTCCAGACCCCTCTGTCGTGTCAAATATTTAAATAGTCTTGCCCCTCGGCGAAATTCTTTCTCGATTCTCCCCACGCTCAGGCTGCCTTCCGTTATTACTTCGAGACGAAGATCCTATCAACTCTTGCTCTAGCATTATTATAATCAACTATCTTGATACCGCCGCCCCAAGCTTTCTTTCTCTGGCTTTCTTTGCCTGGATATTCTCCCCTATATTATACGAGATCAGAAAAAAAGGAAGGTTGGCCATCCTTCTGCTTCCACCATGAGCGCGGCCGATCACGAGTGTTAGCATTGCGGCAACCTCGTCACCAGCAAGCTGCGCGACGGCTTGTGTAAGCCATGCTATCGTAAGTCCACTCTGTGCCTCTAACCTATTTTCAGCCTACAACACTGTCTTGAACATGTAGTGCTTGCCATTACCCGCTATGTAACTGACGATTATCTTCTACAGACAATAAAGAGAAAGATCGACGCAGCATCCTTCTTTCCCCAAAGCTGCTCGAGGGAGCGGTCCCATTTCACCACGGACCTGCTCTCGGGCTATAGGAGCAGCATTGTAAGGGACATGAAGCTCAACCAACCTTGGCGACAGTTCCTAGACGTCTCGGAGTGGGAGATGAACCGTCTGTTCGTGCCAATCAACGACCGAGTGTTCCAGCCCGCCACCGCGAAGGTCGCCGCCGTCACCTATGACGAGCCCAACAATATGTATCTGTGGCAAGCGGATGTCCGGCAGCATATCACAAACGTCTGCAATTTCATGGCGCGTCAGGACGCCAACGGCAAGGCGAAAGTCAACAAGCTGGACAACGGAAAGGAAGTTTTGGTCCCTCGCGAGATTAGCTTTGGCTGTGGTAAGGCTTGCCCTTCCGACAACACTCGCAGGGCGGAACCCGTCTACGTCGGCCAGGAGCAAACGATCGGTGGAACCGCAGACAACGTTGCTGCTGCGGCTATAGGTAAGCTAGCCTTGAAAGGACCGTCTTCGACATCGTCCACGACCAAGAATGTCGGCTTCGGGACCAACGAGCGTCCCAACCAGACCACCCAGACTCCTCACTCCAACCTTACCGACCTTCTCACCGCGGCCTTTGAGTGCAGACGTCTCAACGCTCCATGCCTATCAAACATGTACGGCCAGACCAACTGGTACATCCGCGAGCGACTGGTCGGCAAATTTGCCATGCCGGAGTTCTGTTTCCCCGAGCCCAAATTCGGCCAAACCGTCCTTGTCTTCGCGGCTGGCGCATGCGTCGGTACCGGCCCCAGCGCGCGTGGAGCAGTGGCCCTGATGACCAATGACACGTTGCACTTCCACCACAGCGGCAAACAGCAGCGCGTCTACAAGGCTGAGCACGAGTATGGGACCAAGGGTAAGAAGGCCAGGCCACCGACGGCGCCTACGCGGTCCAGGGCGCCACCGACTGGCTCGAGGGCTGGATCGTCCGCGGCTTCAAGACGTCGCGTGGCAAGCCGGTCGAGAACGCCGACCTGTGGCGCGAGTTTGCCGAGCGCGTCAAGGATTTGGCCTACTCGGGGGTGGAAGTGTGCGTTGCTACGCTGCTCGCGGGAGGACGGGCTGGTCGGCTACCGGGACAACGACACGAAGGAGGAGACCAGAGGCAGGGAGTTGATGGAGAAGCGGCTGGTCGTGGGCATGCCGCAGGTTGTCGAGGCTGCTGAAACGGCGGCGCGAGAGTATGCTGGTGGTGGTGGGACTGGTCCTAGTATCAAGTATCCCGAGGCGTTTATTCAATCGGTTGGTATGCATGTCTGAGGAGGCCTGGAGGGTATTACCTCGAACTACCATGGCATATTCATGATTCTTGTCGTGATATCATGGCTCGACATGAGATGATGGGGGATATGTACGTAACCGGTCTGTATTAACATAGAGCCAACTGGACCAGTTCGTAACATCATCATGGCTCCATAAGGTAATAATCAACGACTCGGCTTCTCAATTCTTTGTCCTGGGATCGAGTAAACTTGGACCAGATGTCATCTTTGTTCCATGTCAAGTCGACGACCAACGTGTCTAACAGCTTTGTCGTGAGCTCCATTTTTTCCCTTTCGAGCTCCCCCCTCGCTTTGTTTGTCAATGGTTCTCCACTTACGAACGCGGTGAAGACCTCTGGCTGTCGCAACCTTGTTTCTCGAGCTCTCTCGTATAGAGCAAAGGTAAGGTATTTCACGCGTACATCTTCCAGCTACCTTCGTATCAGCACATATCTAACAACATGCAAGACGTGGCTCCGCAGATCGGGAGACGCAGAGGCACCTGTTATCGACAAATTCCGGAATATACTGCAGCCCATGTCGGACAAAACTCTGGGGGACCCAGGCCCGCCCAGGTGGCTAGGGAAGACCTCGCGAGAGATCTACAGAGCAATTCTGAAGGACCCGTTGATGAAACAATGCAGCCCTGTATATCTCGATCAGAGCCGGGGTTGGGTAATTCTCGGGTGGGTTTTGGATAAAGATGAAGACGGGGAGACGGAGATCAAGAGACCGCGACATTTTGTTGAATTCCAAAGAAGTATCAACAACTTGTGGGAGTTTCTAATGCAGGACCGGGAGGAAGTGGATAGTTTGCGATGCCGGCTCGGAAGAAGTTGCATCCTGGAGGCCCTGGGCGCGTTTGGCGTGCGGAGTCCGCGTTGGAACGTCAACAGCATGCAGTTGCTGCCTGGCTCGGCCAACTTCAGTCGTGCCGAAGCGCACTGGCATAAGGTGCCGGACCCCCCTGACCTGGGCAGCAAACGGCGACGCAGGAGGAAGATACGGACAGCGGCCGAGGCTAAGCACGCATATTTTCACAAAGATGCCGCTCCCGTCACTAACTGTGGAGCAGAAGACCGGAGGGTCTTCCACGCCGCCCAGAATATTCGCTACCATAGGTACCAGGGCTTCAGGGCCTGGGGCTTAGGAAACGACGTCCAAGTCTACACCGAGGGCGACGAACGGAATCCAGTATTGTACGACTTTAGAGCGATACCTGTTCCCGAGGGGCCGCACTCGATATGGCAGAGCATCGCATATCACCGAAGCCGCGCTCGGACAGACGGCCTCTTGCCGGGTACGACCTCAAGCGGGGACTGGACTACAGAGAACTACCACAACATATGGGACCACGACAGGATCCGCGCCCTGATCTGGACCTATTTCATGCAGGTCCTCTACGACAGCAGGCACCCGCGCTTCCGAGACTACCACATCCTCCAGCACCGGTCACGTCACCACACCCATGATCTCGGGACCCAAAGCATCCTGCGCTCTCTGCACTGCGGCAGGAGCCACGGCAGGGCCGCCTATTTCCCCAACGACGACATCTTCCATGTTATCGCCGATTACTACGTCACCCAGGTCGTCGTCTTCTTCTGGGACCCGGACGCGCCTGTGAGGCAAGGGTCGGGGCCGGTTTTCAGCCTTGACGACGAGTACATAGAAGAAGCTACCGACCCCGTCACACACACGACTGTATTTGGCGGCGTTGCTGAGTATGCCAAGCTGAACAATGACCCGAACCACCATCAGTGGATCAGGGGCGCTAGGAAGCAGGTAGGCTCCATCTTGCCGGCATGGACTCAGTCGACCGCCTTGTACAGCTACCGAACCTACGGGGCGCCGAATTTCAAGAGAAAGGTTGTCAGAGACGCCACCATTGACTTCAATGGGGAAGTAATAGACGATCCGCGCTCAGCCGTGCGTCAGATCTTCCTCGCAACCGACGACTGGCTCCATTTTGATCCCGTCGACCATTCACCGTTCCGAAGGCCGTATTATTTTCCCGCACCCAATGGCTACATGCTGAAGAGTCCGTGGTGGAACGAGTATCAGTATGAAGATGAGATACCTTCCAAGTACCTCGGCGGCCCTCAGCTCCTCCACGTCCATTTGACCCCTGAGCCGCACGCCCAGCCGCAGTACGCACCCCTCAACGACGAGCATCTTGATCCTAAGGAGATCACTTATATAATGATTTCTGAAAGCGATGGGGATGACCCTAGCGGCATCGCCGGGACTGGCGGCAGAAGCAGTTCAGGGAGTGATTCCTCTTATCGTCAGGGTGGCAAGTCCAAGAAGAAGAAGAAGAAGAAGAGGAAGACGAAGAGGAAGAGGAACCAAAGCAGTACCAAGACAGGGTCGAAGGATAACGGGAAAGGGAAGCAGCCAGCGCAGGACGGCCCAGAACAACCCCCGAGTGAGGTGCAAGTTTACTCGGAGGATGACCAATCAGAGATAGATCCTTCGGAACACCCAGTCGAAAGGTGGCGCCGCCATGACCAGACAGGTCGTCTTAACCCCATCAGTTCCGCAAAGAGAAAGGCAATTCCGGAGCGTGCACAACTAGATAGGGCTCGTATGTGCGAGTTCCAGGAGGGCGGGGACATTTCTGGATGGAACTTTTCCACTCCCAGTGCCGAGAATATTATGAACTGGACGGATCCGTACCACAGAAGGAGCAAAAAGTTTGAAGTTGAGGATTATCCTCCTCCCGATAGCAGTAGTAGCAGTAGTGATGATGATGAGGACAGCAATGACGAGGATGCAAAAGAGCGGAGTCTGATACGGCTCAGGTTTGGAAAGCCTGGGAGGAAAGAAGCTCCTTCCCTCACTGAAGAACAGCGAAGAGAGTTGGCAAGAATAGAGGAGGAGGAAATATGGAAGGATGGAGAGGAAGAAGAGGGAGAAGGAGAAGAAGAGGGAGGAGAAGAGGGAGAAGAAGAGGGAGAAGAAGAGGGAGAAGAAGAGGGAGAAGAAGAGGGAGAAGAAGAGGGAGAAGAAGAGGGAGAAGAAGAGGGAGAAGAAGAGGGAGAAGAAGAGGGAGAAGAAGAGGGAGAAGAAGAGGGAGAAGAAGAGGGAGAAGAAGAGGTAGAAGAAGAGGAAGAAGGAGAAGAAGGAAGTGGTTGTTCTCCTTCCCGCTCTCCTTCTCCACAGCCACAGCCACCACAACCACCACCACATCAACAACCTCCAGTACCTGCATCACCAGAGCCGGGACGAAGAAGTACGCGACTGAGAACCAAACAAAAAGAAGCACTGGAAGACGCCGGTCCGGTTCCGCATCAATCTGCTGTTGGCGAAAATACAATCGACAATCCCGAGGGATTTCAAGATTTTCCTCCCACGAACCTCAGGGGTGGGGGGTCATCAAGCCAAGCCACAAATCAGTACAAAAACTCGGAAATGGCCGAAAGTGAAATTATGGAGAACTTCAATCTCACTTTAGCGAATCACCGCAACGATAACAGAGAATTTGTACCAGGAAAGAGGAAGCCGGACGACTGGCAAGAGAATGACCGTCTGGGGAAGAAGAGAAAGAAACAAAAGACCAGTGAGGACACCGGTGGTGGAAGTGGGTTAAATCACGGTGATTTGCTGTTGCTAGCTGATCGGGCGTTGTTGGCCGTGCAGACGGCTGCCCGGGTAATAACCCCCGGGGGACCTCAGGGAGAGAACCAAGAGAATCAAGCAGAGGAACAAGATGAGGAACAGGACAGCCAACCGGAAGACAAGAACACTAGCCCGGCGCCAGGCCCGGAACCGGAACCCCCTGTCGTGTTCCAGCTCCGCTTCGGCGAGCCGCCGTACGGAAGGTTGACCGTTGCACGTGCCCTGCAGGCCGAGTTTGATCCCCTTTATGACGAAGGCTTGGGTAGGAGCGTCAACGTGCCGAGCTGGTACACCGAGGGCAATGCGGAGCTAATGAGGAGACCCTACTGGGCCAGTCATCCCCCAAGGTCAGGAGTAGGAGAAGAATACAAGAGGAGAAGAAGGGAGTTATACAAGGAATCCAGACAGGGTAAGTGATTACATGTACCTAGGCGGTCTCACGTGTACCTCGTAACTAGTTGTTATTATAGTTTCTTTGACATGATCTTTGGTTCGCCTTCTTAATGGGTTGTACTCTACGTTGTTTGTTAATGACAGCTGTCTCAACACAGAAGCTCATGAGATTGGCATTGGCAGGTTGGTCGATGGTAGTACTTAATGTGTACATTATTTGTGTTTAAATATATACCTACATACCTAGATAGCAGAATTTGCCAAAGCTTTCCCCGCAAGACAGTACCAAGGTAGGTAGGTAAACAAACCCCCTACTTATTTTTCTTTCCCACTATCTGGAGCCACCAGACAACTTGCCAGCATCAGCCAGAACATCCTCAAACGCCTTGGCACTCAGCATCATGGTGGGCAGCGACGGGAACGCGCCCGGCACAACGGGGAAAGCGCTCGCGTCAACGACGCGGAGCCCAACTACGCCGCGGACCCTGAACTTGGAGTCCAGCACGGCCAGCGGGTCGTTATCGGCCCCGATGGCGCAGGTGGAGGTGGCGTGATGCGAGTAGGCCTGCTCCTTGAAATACTCGGCCTGCAGCGCGTCGGTGCAGTTGGCCGCGCGCTTGTCTCCCTGCATGCCAGGGCACGGGTGCAGCTCCTCGAAGGGCCGCACGGCATCGCCACCCGCCTGCCACGCCTCGCGCATCATGTTGGCGGCCTCGACCAGCTCCTGGAGGTCTTTCTCGCCGCCGTGCTCGAAGAAGCGGAAGTTGATGTCGGGCACGTCCTGCGGGTCGGCCGACAGCAGCTTGACGGTGCCGGCCTGCGACTTGGGAGCCATGTGCACGAGCGCGCACTCGAACTCGTTCGGGCCGTAGTCGGTTGGGAAGCCGGGCCAGAAGCCCTCGAACGAGAAGGTGCCGCACCAGGTGAAGATGTTGCGCTTCTTGGTCGGCGCCGAGGGGGTGCGGAAGAGGGCGGTGACAAGGCCGGGGATGGGCACGGGCGCCTTGCCGAGCGCGAGGAGGGAGCCCTCATAGTTGTCGCCGAGCTGCTCGCCGACGCCGGGCAGGTCCTTGATCACGGTGATGTTGAACTTGTTCAGCTCGGCCGCCGGCCCGATGCCGCTGAGCTTGAGGATCTGCGGCGAGTTGAAGGCGCCGCCCGAGACAATAACCTCCTTGGCGGCAAAGATCTGCGAGATGGGGCCCTTGGTGCCGGGAATGTGCTTGGGGTCGGCGCGGTAGAGCGACGCGCCTTCCATGACCTCGACGCCGATGGCGCGCGGGAGACCGCTGGTGGTGGTATTGAAGAGCACCTTGGTTACGAGCGTGCGAAGCTGCACAGTCAGGGGGTATTTCTTGGGGTCGGCCAGCGTCGCGCGGACGTAGTTGTTGGGGCTGCTGCGTTTGCCATCCTTGCCACCGTGCTGCACCATGTTGTAGAAGGCATTGGTGGTGTCCTTGGGCTCGTCGGCGCCGAGGATGTCGCCGTTGGCCATCTCCACGGCATGCTTCGGGTCGAGGCCGAGGACTTCGGCCATCTTCTTGAAGATCTTGGTGCCAGGGTTGCTGTCGTCGGCAACCCATCCGGCATCGCCCCTAGACGTAGCGAGCCAGCCTGTAAAATTTTGACTGATGAGTCCAAGCCAGGATGAGTGAAATAAGGGGGCAGTTACTAACCATTATATCCGTGCCCCGAGACACCGGTGGCTAGGTACTCGTTCTTCTCAATCCGGGTAAGATACTTGCGCATCTTGTGGGCCTCCCACGAAGTATCGCCCGTCTTGTTGACAATGATGTTCCAGTCGTCTTCTTGGGGAAGCGAGCATACACCGGCGTTGTGCATGGCGCATCCGCCGAGGACAGCAGCTCGGGGATACTGGATGCCCAGGTGCTTGGCACCCTCCGGGGGGTCGAGGCCGATGTAAAAGGTCCCGTCACCTGTGTCCCATGTCGTGTGCTTGAACTTCATCTCCCGTGCCGGGTCGTCCGAGTGCTTGACCCAAAAGTCCCAGCGTGTCGCCTCGTCGTTGGCCGCCTCGTTGAATGTGGCCAGCTCGGCATACGTGGGATTGTCGCCCTCGTCACCGCCTGCCTCGATCAGGAGCGTCGAGTAGCCCGCCCTGGCCAGATCAGCCGCCAAGGGTCCGCCACCAGGCCCACTGCCCACGACAATGTAGTCGTAGGTAGCTGCTGCTGCTGGTGCAGCATCCACAGCAAGTGCCGCAGACGCCACAAGGGCCGACAGTAAACGGTAACGCATTTTGATGCGGTCGTAGTAAGGGGCACTTTCAAGCTGGTTGCACTTCCACACAGCTCACCACGGCCGGGTGGTCTGGAGGACAAGGGAGCTTTATATAAGAACAGACGGAGCCCCTGTAAACTTTGGTCCCAATGCAGATTACATCCTTCACCGGGAGTCCCATCGGGAATACTCGATATTGCCTTGCCAATATAAAAATGCCCACACAAGAGAGATAAATGCCGGATATTGGGCTCGGCACCAATGCCGCGGTCAGCAATCGCTCTAGGCTTAGCTTATTGGCTAAAGTATTTACCTCACCACGAGTGCGGAGAAGCCCATCGTGTTTTTCCAGACGCAGACTCGCCTTTTCTGATATTACTTTAGATGACGGTTATTGTCTTGGCAGGTCCCGGAATATTGGGCCTTGGGAAGAGGTGGTACTAGACGAGGCGGCTAACACAACAATGACCGAGAACCCAAGGACCCCTTCTCGACCCGCGGGTAAGGAACCCCATCTTTATTCGAGTCCGAGATCGTCTTAAGGTTAACCCTACAGACATATTGTGTGCGATATCCGAGCTGCGGGGAGAATCGAGATCCTCTTGGCGAATGATCTCGCTACACGTTAGGTGGCTAAACTGGGCGGCGGGAAGAACGGCTGCCATTAAGCGGCACGGAAGAAATGCCGGGATGAACAGTGCCTTGATATATTCGGTTCACTAATCTCCGCTTACAATACCATTGATGATCAGTAGTTCCGAGCTTTTACCACCTCGAGTCCGACTACCTAGGCTTGGGAGGGAGGAGGGCTCGCCTGGGATTGGCAATATTTGAATTGCTAAGCAGCTTGTGGTTTGATAGCAACTGAAGTCAAGTATATATGGTTTGTTTGTTCAAACACCGCAGTCTTCTAGCCTCCTCGGTCAACAGAACAATGAGCTCATCTCCCTCCCGCCGTCCAGGAAGCGATCCGCAGTGAACGCGCCGTCCGCGAATGTTCTTGACGGTCTGCAAAAATTGCCCATCCCCCATGCCCCGGCTCCTCGTCAGCCTGCCTAGATCCTCGAGAGTGCGCTCTGTCATTTCCAGATGCGGATCCATATCAGAACTGTAGTTGAAGTCCGGCTCCATATGCACGCTGCTCTTGGAGGTGATGTTGATCTCGGGAAAGACGGAGAGATTCGGCGTATGCGGGCCCCAGAGGCCCATCCAGAACAGGAAACCGGCGCAGTAGAAGATGAGAGGAAATGCGAGCCAGGCAAACGTCCAGACCGTCCAGACGTCGATGATGGCCCGCTAGGCAGACTGAGACAGGGTCGCTGTCACCGAGTTCTCGAGAGGCATTCGGTTCATGTTGCCAAATTGGCGCATTGAGGTTGCGAACTGGAACGGCACGGAAACGAAACTGCGCAGCAGGTAAACACCGCCGTCCTTAAAGGTGGAATATTCGGACATGTAGAACCGCAGGAGGAAGCCGAGACCATATTGGAAGGCGAACCTGACGGCAGAATACGAGTATTTATCGTTGCTCTCGGTCCAGTTCATGGTTTTGTCGATCGGCGCCATGACAAGGTTCGCGTATAGCCAATAATCCGAGCCCTTTACCTTGCCTGGCATCAGGTCGGACACGCTCTCTACGCTCAGAATGGAAATATTGGCGCGGTCGTAGGCTACTGTCGCTCTGCGTCTAAACGCCGAGACGGTTGTGTTCCATTTCACGTTGTCCGTCCAGCTCTGGTCTGTCTGGCATGCTCCATTGCCGAATAGTGGTTCCGGGCAGATGGTCCATCCTAGTCAACCTTGTCAGCGACCAATGAAATAAGACACTCACCACTGCATGCAAGAGTGCAGAACAGCACCTACCAAGGTAAAGGCTGTCGCCCACCTCATGCTAACACAAGTATATCCCCTCACCCATGGCCTGGCCGAACATTGTACAATCGTTGCCGGTCTCATTGCGATCCCATGTAAAATCGGGATCGACTGCCTCGATCGAGTTATATTCGAGTTGGTACGCGGGGGCGTCATTGATAACTATGGTGTCGTAATTACCGCTGAAGTTACCGGTGTAGAGCGACTGGGAGAAAGACTCTTGCCCCGGGCCCTTCTCGTACTCACGAACAACCTCCATTCCGCCAGGCAGTAGCAACGACATGCAGTTAGTATCCGAGGCACTGCACGTTACAGGCGCGACTTTTGTGACAAATCGGGGGTCGGTGATGAATGCGACCGAGTAGGTAGCAGCCAAAAGAGATATCAAGGCCATATCGATACCCGCAAATCCCTCCGTGCTAAGAGGCGCGAGTCCGCCGACAACCGAGTGTGTGGGACCCAGCCCATCGTTACCAGTGTACGGTGTATAGACCTGTTATCTAGACTCAGTAGAGGTTGAAGGGTCCTAGCCAAGAGGCTGTGGTTAATCATCTTACGCGTCTGAAAGTTACGTTGACAATAAGTATAAGACTCAAGCCGACCGTGACAATGTATGACAATATCCTCTGAAGGGCCCAGATTTGATGGGAACCCTGCACCCTGCACAGATAGAGCACCCCGGTTATGGGCGTCGCGCGGCTCATGGCGAGGAAGGAGGTAGCAGAACACCGTTTGGCCTGCAGGCCAAAGCCCAACGCATGTGTTCCAGAACATCGCTGAAGAGCGACAGGGCAAGGAACGCGACCACATGTGAGAGCACGTTGGCGGCGAGAACTGTCAGGCCGGGACTGAGTTGTAGGGTGTGGGGGAGTTCGGTGGTGTCGACCATGACGTGGTGCGAGTACCATACCGTCACGGATGTTGTGCCCAGCGCCAGCAATGCCACTGTCCATGCTGGGAGGAATCTGATAGTCTTGCGCTGCAGGAACGACGATGGCACGTCTGAGCCAGGCGTGGAGATTGGGTGGTCATTCGCCGGCCGAAAAGGAAGTAAGCTGGAGGTCGGGATAACTGTATTCGGCGCATACAGTGTGCTGCTGCTTGCTGGGTCGATACCAGTGTGGCTGTTTAACTTCCTGGGGATCGTGGAGTAGCTGACGCTGCACATTTCCTTGTTCCCTTCATGTTCGGAGTTTGTAGTATCCCAAGAATGAGACACGGTCAGGTCTGATCCTACTTGGTTCCAGGAAGCCTTGTCTTCAAGAGCCATTGGAGTTGAGGGTCTCGATAGTGGGCTCACGTCGCCAGGGGAGAGCAAGCGGCGTGCTGTCAGATACATTCTGAAGGTCTCGGCATCGAAACTGAACGACTCCTTGGGCGGTCGCGCCTGGATGGCTTCTGGCTAAACACAGCTCAGGAAAGACAGAGGTTTTTCGAAGGGCACAACGGTTCCTGCGAGGTAGTTATCTGCCAAAGAGTCACACCAGGAGATCTGTTTCTCGTCAACAGTGTTGCTGTTTTTGGAACAGCCCCTAGGTACGGCATCCGATTCCAGCATCCCCAAGTGGCAGCAATCATACCCCGTACCAGAGCGGACAAGATGTGACGAATCGTTTTCATCGTATTTATGAGAGCTGAACCTTGACCTGCTTCTGGGGTTGTACTAGAATAAAGTCGTCGAGCATCCGGCAGCTGCCATTGGCCCGACTCATGCTGCCCCGTGGCGCCAGTGAAACCCACAACCGATCAGGTCTGGGGGAGCCGGGGCTTATTGGCCGCGTATATTACCTGCCAAATGTTCTATTTAATGTCTTGGAACCCAGTCCTGGGGAACGGCAATAATTGCTACGGAGCTGTCCAACATGAAGCTGTCGTTAGTGTATTTCAACTCGGTACCACACAGCGAATCGTGCTGTAGAGGTTGTTCAGGCGGGATATGTCCATTTTCTGCAGATTGTGGATTGCAGTGTTGAGTGTTGGAAGCGGATAGTTCGAAACGGAAATAACCAGAGGCTTGAATCGCGAATCCTGCGCACCGGCTACCACGAACCAGTTCTCTAACAAGAATGGGTACGGGTCTATGAAAGCATCAGGTGAGGGCCATAGGTAAAGAATACATGTGAATGGTCGTGGTCGTCGAGTTCTTGTAATCCATCGAGAGAAATAGACCACCCATTTATCGAGCTTTCCAGAGTTGTTGTGGCCATGCTTGGATACCGAGGAAACTGGTGTGCGCCGTCGAGCCCGGCTGGACATTCGAAAGATGGTCTGCCAGGTCTGGCGAACGGGCCAAAGAGTTGTCGATGAAGAGTCAGGTTTGAAAAGGGCAGGAATCAAGCGGAGCGGGGATTGGGGTTTTGGGGTTGGCTATATGGAGGGGTAACCCGATTTTCCCCGACTGATTTGGGGAAATTTAAGCTCCCCTCTAACAGCGGGTCTAGAAGAAATTGATAAGAGAACGGCGTCTTGGCATCTCAGTTTTGTGGCGCTCACCCGGGTTTCGTCGTTTGAACTCTCCGTATCAACTGAACAGCACTCGGGAGTCGGAGTGAACGACTTTTTGCGAGCGAGGTCAAGTGCCTACCTGGTAATATTCTCAGATCTTAATCTCACACCCTACCTTTTCTCTCTTCCCTCGTTAGCGCGGTGACCCAGGCATGATTGATGGCAGCCTTGACAGCTGTGCCTTCCCCCGGAACTAAAAAGCTGCGAGGAACTTTTGACATCGTCAATCTATGAGGCGCCAGGTTGGGGGGGCAGCCTCAGCTTTTTTGACTGTGTCCACTCGTGGCACGTGTAAACCGCCGCAGTCGCCGCCAAGGCTTGGCACTTTGAGGCCGTTGCGAGTGGCTCCCGTCTGCAAGAGAGAAATCCTTCCCGCGATTCTTCAAGCTCAGCTGCATCGGATTGCGACGCATCTGCTGCAGCTGTGTTAGTCAGATCTCAAGTTGAGTTCGGGCGTGCCGAATAGTCGTTTGGAAACAACCAAGGATTGAAGGACCACTCAAATACTCGGTACAAGATCATCTTGAAGACTTGAACACTTGCGGGCCGAAAGCTGCTTCCTGTCCCGGATTCTACCTTTAGCTAAGGTAGTAGGTTGTGAAGACACGTTGGGGTGGGTGGGGGCACCGAATAGTATCGCTAGCGTCTATCGACTGTTGTCCATTGCAGATCGCGCTGCAGACAATCCTGTCGTGCTCAATACTTTGAGTAGCTCCGCCGTTGATTAGGTGCGCCGGTGCGGGCATTCTTGTGCCATAAGGCGACAGCAATCATGCACTCAGAAGAGAGAAATCCGTAGACTGACCGGGCCCCAAGAAAGGGCAGGGAAGATTAGGAGATGGTAGGTCTCATTTGTAAGACCTCATCCCGGATATCGTCCACTTTGCCAGATCAGTTGTCAGCACTACCAGAGGGGCCTGGACAACTCTTATCATCAGTGCTGTCAATGCGATACAACGCTCCAAACTCCAAAGTTGCACCAAAAGTGGCACGCACGCTGCCAATCCGTACAGTCAGCACAGCAAGACCGCCCATTCGAGGCAGCAGGTCGCTGCATCGAGCTGCGATTTCTCTACGGGTTACTAGTACTCGGCTCTGGGGCCTGGGCTCTGGCGCACACCCACGTCGCCGGGTTTGTTCCACTCTCGAGTGAGTGGTGTGGGTCCCGCCAATCCCTTTCCCTTCCCGGCCCCCCTTCTCACCCCCTCCCTACAAGGCGAGACAGAGACTGCTCTTCCCTCTTCAAGACTCGGTAGGGTTTCTCAACATGCCCTCTTCGCTTTACTCCTCTCCCACCATGCTGCTGTATCTCTCCAGGCTCGATATCGAGGTCAGCGACACCTGACACTCAATAAAATCGATGCAGCCATTGTCTGCTGCTACTCACTGGAGTTCCTCCATCGGCAGCATCGATATCGCTCATATCGCGAAACTCACTCATCGTGGCCGGCGGACCGGCCACTCGGTGACCGGCGATCGGACTTCGGTTGCTGTGGTGGATCGTCGACAGCCGGAAAATCTTCAAAAATCCCCCCTGGGCCGGAAGTTTTAATCACGCGGGCGCGTTGTGAGGAGGACCCGGCCCCACTGAAGCCAAAGTCCAGGGGTCTTCTCGTCCCCCTTCAAAAAGAAGCTTAATTTCTCGTCTTGTCATCCCGTTCGACATATCGCCCGCCAACGACATTGGATCCCCGCCAAGCGGGAAAGGCGCGATGCGTCGCATCTGCCCCCGCGGCACATCTTTCCACTCGAGCAATCCGGTTCTGTTCGTCTCCCTGCTCTTGCTGTCCTGCCTGCCATGTTTCGCCTCCGCCGGTGTCTTGGGGTGGCTGTCCCCAAGGGCCGGTCCGCGGGCTACCCATCGTCGCTTGTCGTCGCGGCAGCAGCTAGAGTTCCCCGACGAGCATCTCATTCTCGCCGACTGCACCGACACGAACAGGTACCTCACATCACAGATGGCCTATTACACGCAAGGGCCGGTCAATGGCAACCCCGTAGACGTCGTGACGGTGGTGACTGAGCCAGGCCGAACTGCTCTCTGGGTTAACTCCAACACCACGGCCCAATTCACCGACACGGGCATTTGGTTCAAGGCGACGATTGGGCCCAAAGTCGCGGATGGCCAGTATGCAGGCTTTGGGGTCAATGGCCTCGAGAAGAGGGAATATTCCAACTTCACCTGCTGGCAAAGTTACAAATTAGCCGTCTACAACTACAGCGGCGCAACTTGCTCGCAAGTTTACGATTGCAATCACCGAGCCGCACCAGGTAATTCCACTCGCAGGAGTAGCTGCATTGTGGGTGATCCCAGATCGCTAACCTCCTTTGGCAGAAAACGCATCCCCCATCGTCATCAGCGACACCACCAGCAGTAGCACAACTATCGCAACGCCTCCCGCCTCCCCCCCCACAACTTCTCCCAGCAACCAACCAATATCGAGCGACACTTCTTCGGCCCAAACCGGCCTCTCGCACGGAGCTCTCATTGGTACCATTGTCGGTTCGGTGGCGGCTCTGGTGCTGGCGGGCTTTGGGGGCATGTTTCTTTGGTTTCGACGACACAGACGCAAGTTGAAGCCTCCGGGGCCGGTCGAGCTGGCCGAGTCACACGATCGTCACGAGGCGGACGACGGACAGCAAATATTGAAACTTGACGAAAAGACACCAGGGTCGGACGCCACATACGAGTTAGATGCGCGATTACACGTTGTGGAGATGGACACAGCTCCAGACAGGTTTGAGATGGATGGCCACGTGGTGGCCGAGCTGGACGCAACAGAGATCCGGCCTAAAGCACCGGACAATGTCAAGGTGGAGGATCTCAAGGACGTGTTCAAAGACGAGGAACCCGCCGAGGAGAAGGTACTCAACGAGGAGGAGTCGAAAGGGACCAAATTCATGAGGGACGAGGTCAAGGGACCTGTTTTGGGATATCTCAAAGCTGAGGACAAGCCTAAGCCCGCCTAGAAACACTTTCTCATTTTATTTTTCTTCTCAATTTATCTATAATTTTGTTTTTACGATACCGTATCTTGCATAACCATGACCTATCTGGTTAACTACACAGCTAATTAACGGCTCATAAATATGTCACACTCTTTCTCCCAATCGGTCGTTGAGTTTAGCAATGTTTTAGGTGGTCTACATTTAAGGACCAACGTCCATTTGCCAAGTGACCCCGGGCGGCCCGGGGGTACAACACGCCGCTCTCGTGCAGCGTGGATAGGTAAGCTTATCTCAGCTCCATGGACCATGGCACCCCCTGTCCTGACCACCTGTTCGCTGCGTTTGGTGTTGTCCCCTGGGCCTGAAGCGAGGGGAAACCGGGCAGGCAGAAACAAACCACACCCCCGCAACGTGAAATCATGCATCTGGTCGATTTGAGTTTCGATCCCCCGCTGCGCATTCACATTCCCTAGGCGCACCCGCCGCCCCCCGTAGATTATTGCGGATACTACTTTACTATCACGCGAAAACGGACCGACGTCACGACTCCTCAATCCTCAGTACTTTATTTTCTTTGGCCTCTCATTCCGAAAGCCCCTTTCTATCCGTACTGTAAATGATATTTTGACGTTGCGCCGCCCCCAAACATTGCAGATGGCGGACAATGCAGCCGCTTCCCCAGCTGGAGATGACGACGGCCTGGACGTACGGCTGCGGCGCGAGCGTAGCGTCAGCTCGTCCTCCTCCAAACGCCGCCGCCACCTACAACGCGAACATCAACAGCATTGGACAGGCGTTCAGCTACGCCACTCCCGAAGCCGATCCGCATCTCGATTCCCGTCACGCCACGACACGACCACGGCGGTAGACCCGCAACGGGCCGCCGCAACGGACGTCCGACCGTTGTTTTGGCTAGTGGCACTCGTCAGTCTGGCTTGGAGCCTGTACCAATTGCCGCTGAACCGCGTTATCGAGCGCCGGCTCTGCGTCGACTATTACCGGGTCCATGATCCGTCGGTGGTGGAACCGGACGGATCGGTCCGCGAGGACTTGTGCAAGGGCGATGCTGTGCAGCAGGGACTCGGGCGCATTCAGGGCGTCATGGAGACCGCTTGGGTCGTTGGTGGTGAGTTAGCATCTAGACTCTGGTATTCGTCATCAATTTTGCCTTGGGTGGGTTTGGCCATCAAGTTATGGTGATATCTTGAGCTGGAAGGACATCGACCATGCTTACTGCTCGTCTGCCTGCGTGCTGACTTCTGGGTTGGCTTCCGCTGCGTAGACTTTGTCATGACAGTTCCCCTCGTCGCTGTTGCTGAGCGTTACGGACACGGCCCGGTGCTGCTGCTCAACCTGGTGCCCCGTATCGTGTTGCTTGTCTGGACGTTTGCCGTTGACTACTTTGAGCAGATACCCGTAAACGCCATTATTGTTGCACCATTGTTCTCGGTCTTTGGTGGGGACTGCGTCTTCAACTCGATTGTGTACTCGCTGGTCTCGAGTTTGACGGACGACCCTGTTCTGCGGTGAGTCCAAGTCATGATCGATTTCTTTCTCGATGGTGCTTACCGTTGTGTTCCGCAGTGCCACTTTCTTTGGCCAGATGAATGCCATATCATCCATCTTCGCTTTCCAGCTCGGCCCAGCACTAGCATCTGCCAGCATGAGCTTGTTGCTCTGGCTGCCACTTTGGTTTGGCATCATCCTGTTACTTCTTGCGATACCCGTCATGTCGGCCATTCCGGCACCTCCTAGGTGGTCGCTGGCACACTCGCGACACCAGCATCATGACCACGGAGACTATCAACAAGAGGGAGCTCCTCTGCTTTCTTCCCAAACGGCATTTACTACTCAGAAACACCCGCACCGCTACCAGGGAATTGCACAAGCCATATCGAGCCGCTTTCGCGCCATCGCCAACATTGTGGCTAGCTACCCGCTCAACTTCACCTTGCTCCTCTGTGGCTTCTTCCTAACCTCCCTAGCCAGCTCCGACACAAAGCTCCTCACGCAGTATATATCGAAACGATACCAGTGGAAATTCACGTCCGTCGGCTACCTCCTCTCAGGCAAAGCCATCTTCAACTTTGCTCTTCTGTACTTTGTCATACCCGCCATCCTGCGTTGGAGGAGGAGGTCTCGAACCAAGGGAGAGGACGACGATACTGAAACAACCATCACTTACGCGCACATCTGTTTGGTGTTCTCTGTCCTAGGCGCCATGGCAATCGGCCTATCGTCGACAATATGGCTCCTCGTCCCTTCGCTCCTGTTATACGCCATGGGAATTGCCCTGCCCATGTTTACCTACTCGTTGCTCAAGTCGCCTGCCATGTTGCCACCACCCAAGCTTCGTGACGGCGACAACGAAGGTACTGCTGCGTCTCTGGAAAGACACCACCATGACGGCCAGCAAGGGGAAGATGCCAGGTTTGAAATAGCTATAGCAGCATCGCCCCTGGGAGGCGCGCAGCTCTTCTCAATCGTCATGCTGGTCAAAACGAGCGGCATGTTGGTTGGCGCGCCTCTCATGGCCACGCTATGGGTTCACGGCGTCGGTGTCGGCGGAGCTGCTCTTGGTCTGCCGTACTTTGTGAGCGCCACCTGTTACGGGCTCGTCATTGTGTTATTTACGAGGATCAGTTAGTACTGTTTCGAAACGGTTTCTGGACACTAGGTTATATGTCAAGTATCACTTACATATGCAGGTAGAGGAGACTGGGAGCGTTTGAGCCTGGACTCGAGCCGGGCTTTCGAGGTAGCTCCAAGCCGCGACGCGACTCCGCAACGAGGTCCGCTGCCAAGCCCGACCATGATTCAGTCTCGGTGTGACTATCAAGCCTGAACGGTACAGGCTTGCGGGTTTATGTTTGCTAGAGCTACTACCTCGCGCTTTCGGACTCTTCGACGCCACTAACTACTTGGATACGGACTGGAGGCCAAAACGTACACTGAGTTTTGTCATTTCATAACGCATGTCTAGGGGGTCGCGGGATTCTTGCGTATCACATGTATAGATTTCACATTCTACGCTCAGGATAACAAGTAGAAGGATTCGTATACTAGAAGATCAGGGATCTTAATGGTGCATTTCAGAGAGCGTAATAGTAAAGTTGAGCTCCAACTGAACGGCGCCGAACCAGCGCCATTTACGTCCCGGGTCCATCGACTA
This sequence comes from Apodospora peruviana, assembly GCA_033439685.1. Taxonomy (NCBI): domain Eukaryota; kingdom Fungi; phylum Ascomycota; class Sordariomycetes; order Sordariales; family Lasiosphaeriaceae; genus Apodospora; species Apodospora peruviana. The sequence continues at coordinate 1,924,996 of JAUEDM010000008.1, forward strand.
TCTAAGTACGGTGAACAAGTACCACCTACCTTATGTACTTAGGTACCTTACTTATTAGTACAGTTCTACTAGAGTTTGAAACCTTAGTACGATTACGTTGCAAGGCCTTTTGTAGATAAGAGAACGCCGTGTCTTGAAACATAAAGCCGATATTTATAAAGTTAAACGCATATTTCCATCTCGTTAGTGGCAACCCATCTGTCCTGCACTAAGGTTTAAATCTCAGCAGAGGTAAGGTGAGGCACTTAGGTATATATTTTAGTATTATACTACCGGCAATATGTCCTTCTCACAGATGTCCTAATCCCATGTCATTATCGTATCCAAGGTATCTGATTACTTGCGTCGCTTGCCCTGACGTCAAAATCCCGAAAAGGTTGTTGGTTTCAGTCTCGAGCCTGCCATACAAACACTCACCTCATTCACGACTACTAATGACCCCCGCAGCACGGAGCCAGCTTTCCTCCCTCTCCGCCGAGCGTCGGCGCTTCAACCTTCTCCCCCAAATCCTCCGGCTTGTTCAGGCCAACACTGCAGTTGAAAGACTGTGTGCTTGGCGGCACATCGAGTGCAGGATTCTTATCAAAAAAGTTCACCGGCCGCAACATAACCCTCAAAGTCTCGACAGGCATGACGGGGAAATCCTCGACTCTGGGAATATGGTTAATTCCAAAGTTGACCCACAGGACAGGATCGCCCCCCTCCAGCGAGTCTTTCCGGTCCGCCCAGCTGCGCACACCCGTTCCGCCCCGAGACTGGTTTGTATACTTTCCTCCCGAGTACAGCTCGCCCTCGCTGTACTTGGTGACGTAGAAAGTGCGATCTGCAAATTCGGCCCGCTTATAATGGAAGCTATCCTTGTCTGCCAGGATGGGCTGCACCGGCGGTACCATGACTTTGTACCCGACCGGAGACCCGTTGACAGTGTTCTTAACCGACTCGTTGATGATCTTGAATGTGCGATTCTTGGAAGGGTCCAGGTCGAAACCGCCCGAGGTGTCGATCTTGGTCTTACGAATGGTGTAACCGGTCCCGTGTGGGTTGAGTTTGGGGTCACGAGGCAGGGCGTACGCCTCGTCGTACGCGATCGAGTTGCCGTGACCGGCAATCATTGGATCAATGCGCAGCGAGAAAAAGTGCTGATGGAAGGAGGCAAGAACTCCTGGGTGAACGATAGTGCCATAGGGGTGAGGTGTTTCGGTCAAGTCCACGTCGACGGGCGATGTAGAAAGAATGCCCGTTGCGCGGGCCTCGTAGGTGATGTCGCCGGCGGTATTAAAAATGAAAGCCAGGATGTACTCGTAGTTGCTAACGGTAAGAATAGTCTGCAGAACGAGCTCGCGATTGCGAACAACAACAGCGCGGTTGGTACGATAGTTGGTATGCTTCCAGCCAATGCCCGCGTCTTGCTCATGGACACAGACGACGTTAGGCATGTTGACTGGCTTGCCCTCGGCATCCGCCAAAACGCTGCTGATGTAGTAAATGCTGCCAAGGCAGTCACAGCCAAGCTGGAGGTTGTTAGCCATAATACCAGCACCAGCATCGCCGAGATCGAAGGCGGCCTTCCGGTGGTATGGGGTTCGCGGGTCGGCATAGGGGATAGACATGTCTGAGAGACTCAGACGATAGAAAAGGGGCTTGTTGTCGTAGTGAACGTCGTACAGAATCATGCCTTCCCTGCTGTTGAAACCAACTTTGAAATCCCACTTCTGCCACTTGATAAGACGACCCAGTTCGGAAAAGTCCTCAACGGTGAAAGACGCTCCCTCTGGTTGCTCAACACGAAGTGGTTTGAGGTCGGTTCGCAATGTCTGTGCCTCAGGGATGTATTCATTGCCCTTAACGGGCTTCCAAGGTTCCAGCGGCTTGAGCTTCTCGTCCAGTCCAGTGGGCAAGATATCAATACGAACAAGCTCCATGGTGGCAGGGTCAATGACGGGCGAGATGGGAAGAGGGAAGGCATAGTGGCAGCTGTCAGCCTCGGAGGAGTTGGAGGGATCGCGCATGTATAGATAGCACTGCATGAGACGTTTGTCATCGTAAAACTTTCCATCCTTGAGGCCGTCCGATCCTGGATACGTTAGAACAAGTGAACAAATGCTCTCCAATAATCAATCTCGAGGAGGACTTACCGTAGATCCACGGGTCTGATACCAACACGGTCCCCTCCGGGAGCTTCAACTTGACAATTTCTGCCTGAACCTCGGGGTGAGCGAGAAGGGCCTTCTCAACAGCAATGATCTCATCACCATCAGCATTGGGGTGCAAAAACGGTCCCAGCTTGACATTGCTCTCAACCGTGTTCTTGGTCAGATTTATGACCGCTTCATGGAGGTTGTCCTACAGAGGCAGGTAAGCGCTAATTCTAGACGGGCATGTACCACCGCCATGGACGACGCACCGTTCCCCGAAAGTAGTAGATGACAAATGACCGGCGGTCAATGGGAAAAGGAGTCTGTCCGGCTCTCTCGGCAGCAAGGTACGGGGCGAGCTCGGCCTTTGTGGGCTCGAGCAAGGTAATGCCCTTGAAGTGGCAATCGGTGCCTTCAGGCCAGAACGCCTTGATAAGCCCGGAGCTCTGTGTGATCTCGGCGGCGGTGATGGGGCCCAAGGGATGTGATGGGGTTGCTGGCGGAGGAGCGGGGGTCGCCTTGGCCTCGTCGGCCGGAAGAGAAATGGTGTTGGAGACCTGCTGGCTCTGGGCCGCGCCGACGGCAGTGTCGTTGGCCGTCATGGCTGCAGTCGATTTAGGGATTCCGATCTGTATAACAAGGGGGTGATACCCGACTTGGATGGAAGGGGAATTGAGAGACTGGGTGAAGGAGGACAATGGCGATTTAAAGATGCAAGCCGCCTTTTAAACTTGAGTTAATAAAACCGAAGGATCCCAAGATTCTGGTGCTAACAAGCAATTGCCCCTCGTTGCCCACGTGTGAGATGTCACGATAAGAGCCCGAGAGTGTAAGGTAAGGAAGGTATCCAGTCTTGATCGCCCCGAAGAGGGGTCGCAAAGATATGCCAGAAGAGGACTAGTCGGGATCGCCAATAGCCCTGAATCGCTGGAACCCCGCTGCCCCACGGAGTACGGATACGTATTACAAGAGCCCCTCAAACCCCACACAACCGAAGTCGGGTGTGGTTCAACGGCTTATCAAGTGACGATTATTATCAGCTTATCGGGGTAAAGTTGGACAGAGCAGACCAGAGCAGACCTGCCATTTGGGCACTTGGACTTCCGAGAAACGTCAATTGGCTCAGGTACATTTATTTTACAATTTTGCACACCCGTCACCAAACTCTGACAAGTGGAGACGTCTTCCCATGCCCGGATGCTGATATCTTTCGGGTACGGATACGTCCACTCTCCTGAATCGATGTACAGTACGACCTTGGCAACGGAAGCCAGCACCACCCGACATTCCTTGAACGCCTTTATCGGGTCACCCTCCACGTCCCGGTCGTCATCCACACCCGAGAATACCATCTGTGTAATAATTCCATCCACCCGGGCATCGGCCCTTGGATGCCCTCGACTTTGCGCTCGCTGGTGAAGAAGCAGCTCTTCAGGCCCAACACGGCCTCCCCGCGTTCCCTGTCAAGGGCAGCGCTGATGACGAACAGCCCGTCCGAACCACGAGGGCCCTGCGACCGCGGCGTGTCGCCACACCGAATTATGATCTCCGTCGGGGTCTTCTCGACCACCTCGAAGTGATCTGTTAGTTGCGTCCCCGGCTCATACGTCGATTTGGATAGCTGTTCGGTGGTCCAGAGCTGGCCGGTCGTCGCAGGGCCCTGATACTTGCGCGCAAGATACGCTCGCTGGAATCTGTAGCCTGCAAGACATCATGTGTCAGATCTAAAGGCCCCCAGAAATAGTGAGAGACAAGTCAACAAACCCAGTCCACCCCAGACGCCTCGGCAAAACTCCAGAGCCAGATCGCCCTCCTTCTCGAGAAGCTCGGGCCGGATCTTGTCAATCGGGACCCTCTTGACGCAGACATCTTGTGTCGACGCGTTGTTGTGCACGTTGAACTTTGCGAAGCTCTTGGAGCTCCAGAGCGGGTCGTCTCTCGGCAAAGGGCTGATGATGGTTGTGGTCGCGCCGAGGTATCCAAAAACACTGGCACCGGTCAGGATGCCGGTGTAGAGCGTCTTTTTTATCAAGCCCATTCTTGCGATTAGATGACTAACGTGTCAGTTGAGCCGAGCAAGAGAAGCTGGCGATGTGTACGGTGTCGTCGCCACGTTGGAGCTCCCTTTGTGCCGTGGTCTGGCAGGAGCTTGCCCGAGATTCCCCGCGCCGGCAACTGGGTCTGGGACAGTGGGACCCGACGCGACGGGGGCTCACGAATGTGGGGTTTCAGGCGGGGAATTTATCTTTCATTTTCATGATTTCCTTCTTTTCACCCGCTCGCCCGCACGACCGCATCTTCGGGTCATCCCGCTTTCAGTTGAGCTTCCCCGAGATTTACAGTCTCTTGACACATGGCGGGCCGGGAAGCTTGCAACGATTGGCCGGGAGACGCGTCCCGAGAGATGGTGCCAGGCCGGTAGTGTCTTATCTCCACCCCAGTTTACCTCTAAGCACCCACCAGCCACCAGCATTGAACGGGCACACATGCAATGATGCAGTCGCGATAATGGGCTTGACGACACACGTAATATCCCACAAGTCCTCCCCTTGACTACTCTAGGGTTGTTCCACGCCCGAAGTGCCCTGGACGCCTTCCATCAACTGTGTTGCTTGCTTCAAAGGAGTGGACCGCGAAATCAATCAAGAGGTTCTGTTTAATTGCTTTCCTGCAATGGCGACGGCAAGGAACAGACACTCTTCACCAAGGGCCCGGGGTTCCGCCGCCCTCGCAGGCGTAGCTGTTTCCCAGCTCGCAGCTCTGGCGAATCACAGCAGTTTCGCGCACCTGAAGGCCCATGGAGCTGGTGTTGCATGGCCGAACCACGCCGCAACACAGCATCACAGAGTACGCGTGTACGGTGTACCTTTTGTATGTCAGGACCTTACCTACGCCGAGGGCACGTGTGTAAAGGGCCGTCGGCGTAATCTCGATTTTTTTCAACGTCGCTCAATCCTCCCTGTGCTGCAACCATCCATGGGATCCTGAGCTCCCCCAGAGGTCACCTTTGAGGGTTTCTGTCCTGAACGTATCTCATCAGCAACGACGAGGCAGATTGTTGGTTTACAGTCGATACCTTGGTCTAGGCTGCAGTAACCGACGATCGTACGCTAAGAGCATTCGAAAACCAATTGACTGACATGGTCTGGCCGTATCCCACCCAATTTCATAGCAATACGGACATATCAACTGATACTCAGATGACGGGGAGGAGAATATGATGCTTTCAAAGTTATTTCGAACTATCTCTTGGCATGAATCGGCTGGTTACATATCCCCTGAAAGAGGGAGCGGGTGGCATCATCAGACCCCTTATCTCTCCAGGGTCGCTATCCCACCAACCTGGTTCATCGGAATACATGTCCATCACCTATCTAGAAGTCGTTAGGTAGAACCAGAACCTTGACTATAATAGCAAAATTTATCAAAAAGAAGATTTCCTGCTTCGATTCCGTCTATCTGGTTCAATCTTGTCTCGCGCCACAGTTATTCTGCGCCGCATGCTTCCAAGGCCCTTAGAACTCTCGGACTTGATGGTGATGCGGCGTCCCGTTGGTATCTGCTTTTGACCTCGGGTTTTAGCAAGCCAGGGCAGACTCTAATTGTGACATCTTGCTGCCAGAGAGTGCCGCACGTTTTCGACCTGCTATGAATCCTACAGACAAGGAGACTGTGTCTGCTCGGTCATTCCGCTCCTCTACTCAGCCACCACCACACACCACCATTTTATCATTACGTTCCATCCAGGCAGGGTCTCTACCAGGGGTAAGAACCTTGATGATTCTAGTTGTACGGTAGTCATGTTGCCATCATCATAGACCCCAGATGTATTAGCCCGGTACCCTCGATCCTTGCACAGATCCCGCTCCAGGCCGGCATAATACCATCATCCCATTTTGTCGGTGCAATTAGTTAACAGTGACTGAGCTGGGTATTGACCGCAGTCAATGTAGGGTTCTTGGAAGACAGCCGTGCAGTCTTCCCATTAGACAGACCTTACCAGGTATCCGTGCGCCTTCTCTTCTCTTCGATGGCTATACTTGATCATTGCCCAGATGATCATGCTAGAGTCAGTCGAGGAGTCGGACTCGGGTGAAGCTGGGGCAGTAGGTCCGCGGCATTATGCCGCAACGTCTTTCGTTCGGCCCTACAACACTGAGGATTTTGCGAATACTGGCCGTGAAGCTCCCGAAGTCTCTGGCTCTGCGAGGTAAGTCGAGATACGCGAATTCAAACATGACACGTTCGTGGCAGCGAGCGTCACAGCCAAGAACAGCCCTGCCTACATACCAGGCATCTGGACATGCCGTTATCTCTCAGGTTCGAAAACACCAAGATCCGACGGTGTATATAACTCGCCCTTCTCCTCTGGTTGCTTCACGGTTTCTTTTTTCTTCTCATCACACAATCAGCCAACACAACAGACAGTCATAGCTGCTTCTTTCTCTTCTCTTCATTCACTTCTTCCAGTCATTCTTTACATTCCAGACACTCCTTCAGCCACTTTTCACTTCTATATCTCAAACACCGCCAGCCAGTCAAAATGGTCTCCAGCAAGCTCACCCTCCTCGCTTTCCTCCCGGCCCTCGCGACCGCCGCCCAGCTAGGCATCAACAACTGGTGCGGCCAGACCGTCTACGTGGCCCAGTCCCACTGCGGATCGTGCGACTACGGCGAGGAAGGCAAAGGAAAATGCCTGCGCGACGGCGGCAAGCCGATCGCCATCGCCGGGGGCAACGGCAAAGGGTCGGAGCGGAGGATCGAGTACAACCGCGGCGGCTGCGGCACCTCGATCAAGATCTCCAAGGGCGACTCCAGCTTCCGCTCGGGCATCCTGCAGTTTGAGTACAACTGGCCAGCCGACGGCATGTACTGGGACCTCAGTGACCTCGACGGCAAGGGCAACGGCCTCGTCGGCACGCCCTTCCGCAACGACAACGTCAAGGTCAGCCCCACCGGCGCCGGCGAGGGCCAGGGCACCTGCCTCAAGATCCGCTGCCCCGCCGGCAAGGTCTGCCTGGACTCGTACCAGCACCCTGCCGACCCAAACACGCGCTACTGCCCGGCCAACACGGGCGACATGTGGCTCGATCTGTGCCAGCCCAACGGTGGGTTCAACAACAAGCGGGAGACCATCGCACCCGCCGCCGTTGGTGGTGGCGTCGATCGCCACCACGCCCTCAACGTTCCCCAGGAGTTCCGGGCGAACGAGAAGGTCGCCGAGAAGCGCGAGGTTGCTTTCACAGCATGAGGGATTCGTCGAGTGCGTGAGTGAGCTGAAGCTTCACCTGCCGTTTTCTTGATCTGTTTGTTCATTTCCTTTTTGTTTGTTGCTGAGTTTGAACTTTTCAATCTTCCATTCTTGACACCACCTTTCCGATTCAGTTGTACATATAACGGGAAACTTTCTTGTATATAGATGGATGGCCCTTTGAGCTCCCCGGTTCTCTTCATTTCTTTGCCATTCTTTTTCATTTCGGCTCTTTCTCTCTTCCCATGTGTATATACACCTTTCTCTCCTCGGTGTTTTGCAATCCAGTTTATATATCTATCGTATATCGTCCTCCACTGCCAACACCCGTAGTGTATGTCAACTATCATGGGCCGCCAGCAACAATGGCCATATAACCTCGTGCCGTCCTCCGTACTGATGCAAAGCCATGAATAACTCGAAACCCCGCTAAAACTCCGCAGCTGTTGCCAGATCCGTGTCCAGGAACCTCAAAAAGTTGCTCTTCGTCAAAATAGAAAGGGGAATTTCCCATCTATTATAAGTGGCATATAGTCTAGTGAGAGCCTTGCAAGGCTCCAGGATTTCCTTCAGATCTACTAGACGTATATCCATTTGTCTAAAAATGCCTGTCAATACTAGGCCAAAGCCAGTCAGGCTCTGTGCACTCGTTTTCGTCGCGCCATTTGCCGATCCGGACGGGCAACCAGCCGCTCGTAAAATTGAATCGCTCCTCCACTATCCGCCACTTGGGGCTCTCGGGGCCGCCCCCGGCGGGCTGGGGGTCGCGTAGCGTCTCATTACTCTCGATCGTTTCCGGCTCCTTAGCAACGCCTAGATTGATGAAGGGCATCAGGACGCACGACTTTCTCTGCTCGCCGCGCCACATGTACTGCTTGCATCTGGCTTCGGCCTCGCATGCCTTGGTGCACGCTTCGAGGCTGTCGGCGTGCACGTCGTGTCCGTTCGCGACGCGATCGTAGTTCGTGTTGTCCCAGTTGTACCGGATTGCAGGGGCGCTCCCGGACCCAATGCGGCGGAACTCGTACAAGTCGGCGTAAAGGAGAGGACGCTATTCGAGGTTAAACGACGGCATGTTAGCGAAAAAAAAAAAAAAAAAAAAAAAAAAAAAAAAAAGAAAAGAAAGAAAAGACTGAAAAAAATCTAGTAAGCAAAAATCGCGTTCCTCTTGGCGGCGCGCTAGGCGAACCTATCTTTGCTTTCTACCGAACGCCTTGGCTGGGTGGAGAACGGATCGGAGGTAGTTGGGATCCGACGACATATTTAGGTAAAACACTTACCCCAAGTTTCCTCCGGCCATGTTCCCATCGCCAAAGCTCTACCATATCATTCGGCTCAGGTTTGTGCATCGTGAGCACAGGCTGGCACCACGCTCGGTCGCTGTACGGAATCCCGTGCGTCGGGTACGGGTTGAACAGCGGAAAGAAGCCGCTCAGCGGGATGCCGGCGCTCCAAAGCGCCCAGCCCAGCACGCTGTCGCCGCAGCAGTCGGCGCGTATCAGGTCGAGCCAAGCCAGACTCAGCGACGCATCCGTGTACTGGCCGGTGACAGGGGCCGATGCGCGATTGAGGAGCTTCTCCATGGCACCGCGCGACAGCACGAACCCGGGGCCTCCGTTGGCGAACCAGGTCTTGAGCTTCAACTTGTCGTCGACGCGGCCCGGCGACGGGCTCCCCATGTACAGCGGCGTCTGCGGATCGAGGGTCGAGAGGAAGCGGAACATGTTGTCCCACACGATGTACGTGTCGGTCTCGTAAAAGACGTACCAGTCCCGACCGGGGCGCATCAACCAGGCGCGCTCGACCTCGGCCAGAAACTTGTATTTGTCGAGTCGCCACCCGTTCTTGCCCGTGGTCGGATCGTTCTGGGGGGTCAGTTTGCCCTTGCGCACCAGCTCGCGCATGGCCTCGTAATTGGCAAAGTCGGGGTTGTCGTCGCGGTAGGGCTGCGGGAGGTTGGCGAGGATGTCGATTGCTTTGCGCGTGCCGTTTGCCAAGGGCTCGTCGAAGTCGGAGAAGATGAGGAGGTCGTCGGGCGGGAAGCAGGCCGACACGCTGTCGAGCTGGGCGTCGCGCTTCCGGTGGTCTTCGCCGTGGCCCATCTTGAGGACGGGCTGGATGCGCTGGGTGAGGTAGGTGGGGAACGAAGCGCATAGGTCGTGGGTGGCCTTTGTGTGGACGTCATCGTGTGCGACAGGCGAGAATGCGCTCGTGGCTTCGAAGGGGTAGAAGGTGGGAGGCGGTTGGCGCTGGTTGGCGGGGACGAGGAACGGCAGCCAGCTTGTCGCCGACGAAAACGTCGTCACGGGCCCATTGATGTATGGCGGCGGCGACTTGAAGCCTCTGAGGGCCGATGTGCAGAGGAAGAGCGAGACCAGCAGGCTAAAGATGAGGGCCGTCGTGCGGCCGAGCCGCTTGTTCAACTTCAAGTGCAAACCCGTTGTGGCCGGCGCATTGAACAGCCAGGACATCATGTGTGTATCCCAAAAGCCCGGAAGATTGGGATGGTTTGGTGCTAAAAGGAGAACTGGACTATTGTCCAGGTTTCGCATCGGTTTCTCCCTTACTTTCCTGGCCTTAGAGGACAAACTTGTTGGTCTACCCTCCATGCTCTCGGGACGGGACGGGATAGGGGGTGGGGCTAAGCAAACGTCGGTGCAACCTCTCTCCGCTGTCTACCAGGTCAGGCAATTCCATACCAGTACTTCGGTGCTGTGTTCAATCGGGGCAGGACATTGTATTGAACGGGCTGTCGTCCCATTGTCGAGACGACGTGGGGATTGGATACCATAGAATGAAACGGAAGGCACCCTTGCATGGCCGGCCGGGCGCAGATTCGGTGCGGTGTACGGAAATACAACTTGAAGCTCGCATGTCGTATCGTATCGTATCGGTAAATCACACCGATATGATACGTCATTGAACGGTTCCCAGGTCATGGAATGGTCTTTCATTTCTGCCTAATCCGTAAGATACTGGTCGGGCTCGAAAACGGGACGAATGCGATGACGACGACGACGAACACCGGGGAGTCGGGGACAGCAAATTATTACAACCTTGAAATAAAACGTCTCCACCGACCACCATGAAACAATCCACTCCTTCCGTTTCCACCACATCCCAGCAGGATTTATTCCCCAAGGTATTAAACAAAGGGAATCTTCAGACTGAAAAGAAACCGTACAGGGTATATTACTGTGATGCTTGGGGCAATTTCGTTGCCGCAGCCCTGCATCCCCATACAATGCCGGAACTCGGACGACTTATTGATTCCGAGCTTGCCAATGGTACGCTTTTACAGTTCGCAGTTGCTTGTGTGCTTCAGTTGCTTGTGTGCTTCAAAATTCCTTGGCCCCAGTATGACTCGCTCCCTCTCGAGTCTCGATCGACCGAGGAAGAAAGAGGAAGAGAGAGGAAGCCTGGATGGATGCTCCTCGGTTTAGACCCACTTCAAAGTCGAGAGCCATGAACTTTTTGCGACTTGAGGGACTATGTGGGGAGGACAATGGAGTATCTACCTTACCTGGTAGTGGAGTGATACACGAGATATTGCAACACGGAATAAATATGTACACACCAAAATACCTTTGAAAATACAACTCTACGTACCCAAATAATGGAGCATAAAAGACGACCAGTTTCAGAAACTGCCAGGACCTCGTGTAACCGATTCAAGTTCTCTCCTGAGACACCATTTCGTACCTACCTTAGTAACTTCAGACTACCATCATCGAGCACTTGACAAGGGTCCTAGTTCGTAACTTCTCAGGAGAATGGTGGAAATACCTATTTAAACTGCAAAAGATGCCTTGTAAATACCGTCTCAAGCCCTAGCAGCCCACCGCAGAAGATGTCACAGACAAGGATCCTGTAGTGTTTTGTAAACTACTTGATGGCTTCTATTTACCGTGGGATGATGTACCAGCACCAAAGTATTCCCTCATATGTCTTTCGGCACCAACAAACTCCCAAGAAAGCCTAGCTTCTTTCTCCGCGCCTCGACCTTCTTTTCGTTCTCTTCCTGAACCTCCCTTTCAACCTTCTCTTTGGCCTGCTTCTCAGCTTCTATCTTTGCCCTAGCCTCCTTCAGGGCTATTATGCGCGCGTTTTCGCTTTCTTTCCCCACCTGTTCCGCTATCCTTTTCTGCTCCTCAAACCTCCGGGCAATTTCCTCCTGGGCTCTTCTTCTTACATCTTCGCCTCGTGCTCTCAGCTTCTCATCCTGTTGCTGGTTTAGCTGGGTACTGATTTACATGATATTGAACATCAGAAGGGCACCGATGCACCTCGACTTCGATAATTAGGATAGAAGCTGTTGTCGGCCGCTTCGGGTTTGCTTCGGAATGGATTGTCGGCGTAGAAGTGGTCATCGGGCATCGCCGGCACACTTCGAATTGAACGGTCCGTATGAGAGCTTTTGTTATCAGCTCCTACAGACTCGCCTCGGCTTGGGCGGTAGCCGTTGACGTTGTCTGGTGCTATCGATGGTACTATCGATGGTCTCTTATCGATCCACTCCGAGTTGCATTCGAATACTCCGAGTCCGAGTAGTGATTGGCCTCATCAGCTACCGCTGCCTCACGCTTTACAGATTGCGACTCGGTGGCCTGCAACATGGGCTGCGCAAGACAGACCAGTTAAGACACTTAACGTTGACGCCATGGTGGGTCCGACCACTGGTTTTTCCCACGAGTCTAAAATCTAGTAGATACTTAGAAAGGGAGGATAGCTGGAAAGGGATGTGATGTTGCCTTCTTGATATATACTCCAACAGGTTGGAGACCTACGAGGCTTGTCCTTTTGGTCGCGGTATTAGTGTACCCACTCACACTCTCAACTCCATATATCATCCCAGCCTGGTTACCTCATCACCGAGGTGTCACATGTTGAACTTCACTCCGCCGGACGAGAAACGCCTTGCTACCAGAAAAGCGGGGACCGACGAACCTCTAGTGTACCCAAAGAAGCAGAACCTATACAGTATTGTGTACCCTAACTCCAAGGCAGACCCTAACCAGCAAGTGTACCTAGTGTTGCGTCCAAGAAATACTGCAGTAGATTTGTTACCTACTACCAGGCCCGCCCCTTTGGCGGCACCAGGCAACAACCACCACTACACATCCATACACACACACACCATAGTTTGCTCAGGAATGCCTGGTATATCTGCATTGTGGCTTTGTGCACTAAAACTAAGTGCCGTAAACGTCATGCTACGACCTGTCTACCCCCTAACTGGTCGGTCTTCTCTAATCATCTCATCGCTCCATAAAAAGCAGAATAAGTTGAACAATGCCGGCCTGCAGAAAGAGACAAATGAATAGTAAAACGCCCTCCGTATGAACACGACAAACAAAACTTCGCATTTTATGCGCCAAGTTTTCCTTGAAAATCAAAATCCTTGGAAGCAGTCGGTAAAGAAAGGAAAACCCAAATGCCGCAGATTCGCCCAGTCGCTTCTATCAGTAGTAGCATCGTGGTGCGCCCCGGCCATGATCCCATCCATGCCCCACCGTTGCGCCTCGAGTCCCGAACTGACAAAACCATGGATATAGTACATCACCGCAAGAAGAACCTTGTTGCTCCGATGCCATGTTCTTTGGAGAAAGAGATATCAAGATTCGCCAGATGTCCCTCATGCCATTCATGATCCCGCCCCATCATAACGCCTCCCATTAAAGAACGAAAAGAAAGCAAGGATCCCTTGCAATTGACGTATATGCAATCAGTAGACTCCCATAGGGGAGAGAGTAAAAGTCCTAGTAGCAGTCGCCTGAGTACTAAAAATGCTCGAGAGATGTGGGCAGAAAAAAGCAAAGGCGCCTGAGAGTGGAACCGACTCAGTTCTCCTGCAACTTGGACGCGGAATTGCTGAGTTTACGCAGGAATTCCGGCATCTTGCCGTTGGAAAGCTCATCGAGGCAGTTGGTAATGACGGCGTCGTTCTCAACCTTGACGCTACGGGTGCTCTTGACCCAGTACTCGAACGGACCACGGTTCAGAGTCAGCGCCTGGCCAAGCTCCAAGCATCGGTCACGCGAGGGGTGCTCTCTGTGCATGACGCAGAAATGGGTGATCATCTTGGAAATGTCTCGGAGGGGCCACTTGCACGGCTGAGCGGGCGAGCGGCCGGCACCGGCCAGGAGGTAGCGAGGTGCGGAGCACAGCGAGCACTTCCAGAATCCCTTACGCTGTTTAGCCAGGATGGGTCCCGGGATGTCCTCAACATTGGTGTCGTCGGGAAACTCAACCGGATCGACCTCGACCATCACAGCGCCCTTGTGGCGCTTGCTGCTCGACGTGGCGCAGCCGCCCTCGGGGCCGTCATCCGGGCTGGCCTCGCGGGAGCGCTTGCCCTTGGCTGCAGTTGAAGAACGGATCGGCAACGGAGAACGCGGCAGAAGCTTTGCACCACCAGGGGTGAGAGTGTCAGTAACAAGTCGAACAGCGTTCGACTTGGTGACAGCAGCGCCGCTACGGTTGGTAATGTTGGTACGAGCGGTATTGAACGAGCCGATCGGGGGCAAGGCGGCAGCGGAGAAGTTATAACGGTACTGGATCTGCATGGTCTCGATGCGGTTCTTGCAATGGCGAATCTGGTGGCCAAGATCCAACTGGCGGAGCTGATAGGTCCGGACCTCCTGAGGTGTCAGGTCCTCGCCGGTTGTGAGCATGTCCTCGCACCACTCGAAATCATTGTTATAGGCTGCAATGTCCTCATTGAGCTGGCGGAAAGTGATCTCGTCCAGATTAGCGTTCTCGTAGCTCACGTGGTTGACGGCATTGTAGGCTGGGGCACCCCGGGTGACATGGCCGTTGACCTTAGTAGCGCCCATGTTCAAGTTGTTGGAATGGGTGATGGTGACAACGGGGCTAGCCGGCTCAGAAGTGACCTCTTCGGCAGCCTTCTCGGTAAGCTCGTCACCAGCCTCCTCAAGCGGCGCAGTGGAAGCTCTCGGGGAAGAATGCTCAGACTCGATGACGCTGCTTCGACCGCTGTCTGCAACCTCACTGGCGACCGTGATGCTGTTGATGGGCGTCGAGGTCATGTCCAGCGTCTGAGGAATGGGCGAGAAGTTCGAATTAGCCAACCGATACCGCCTCAATACGACTGATAGCCCATTCAAACGGGATTTGATTTGAAAAGATAAGGGGAAGGGACAGGAAATAAAAATGAAGACAGGACGGATGATGAAGGTGTGCTGGGGCACGCCTGATCAATCAATCTCGGTGCAGTGCTCAAACAAATCGGGGCTGGAAAATGGACAGAAAGAAGTTGATTTGAAAACAAAAGGAAATGTTGCAAAGTAGCAAACTCACCTTATTCTTGGTTGTTGCAGCGCGTTTCTTTGACGGCGGCATGTTGCATCAAAGAGCAAAAAATAACGATAGAAGCTGCCAGTGATATGTTTGGCTTTTAGGTGGGTTAAAGAAAAAGGGAGTGGTTTTCGTTGAAAGGAAACATGAACGTGGCGACGCGAAGAGGGTGGGAAAAGTGGAAAGAGGGAGAAAGAGGGAAATTTTTCGGACGGACGTAGACGTGGACTTCTCTTTTTTTTTTTCGTCCTTTTCTTTCTTCTTTCCCTCCTCGGGTTAACTAGGTAGTTTTAGTACTTTTTTCCCCCATTCTGCTGTTTGATGTCCCCACTTCAACTACGCGTTCTTTGCTTGGATTGGTTGAATGGTGGTCAAGGCGTGCCGCAGGGGAGAGTTTGCACTGGAATTTTTATTGACGGACGGCCGATGTCAGCGAGGTCTATGGTGGAGGACTGCTGTGGTGGTTCCACTTTATTTCTTCTCTCCAGCTTCCTTCCTTTTCTTTTCCTTCGTCCTTTTTCTTTTGCAAGACCTGTTTTACCCCTCCCCCACTTTCTCTGTCCACCATGATCGAATTTTGTTTGGAGTTGTACACATACGACACCAGCTGCAGTCAAGACAAATGTTTGTTGCTCGCTCCCCTCCCTCCTTTTTTTTGTCTCCTTTTCCACACTACTGTTTGTGTTGCCATGAGAACCGCGGTTCGGAGTCCATATCGTCCGAAGAAAGATGTCATTAACGCACCACTAATTGCGTCAAGCCGCATAGCCTAGAGGTAGGTTAGGTACCTATAAAGCTTCTTAGCCCCACAAGCACGAGTGTTATTTAGACGTTGTGGGTGACTAGTTTAGTAATAATGAGCCTCAAAATGAGGGTCCTGGGTCGGCTTAATACAACGACCGTTCTACCAAAGAAATAAGAGGGAATAGAAGAAGCTGCCACGAGCGTGGCTATCCACATGTGCACCCACTTGACACCCAAGTAAAACCACGGATATTCATGAACGCAGCTTGCCATCGGGTCGAATAGACAGCGCCTCGTTAAGATTATCTCGACTCGCAGTTTGAACTGTCCATTCCATTGTCTCTTCCTTTCGTATTCCCGAGAACCGTATCAAGCCACAATTCGACGAATTTTCCTCTCAGAGTTCGGAGGATGACGAAACTGGAAGGGAGGATATACAACTTAATCAAGAGAACCACCCCGATTTGCTGGCAGCTCAGAGAGATCCCAATATCGAGCACATTTAACCGGTCTTGGTCTTCTTCCTCATCAGCTCCATCATGATCCAGCCCGACCGAGTTCGTGTTTTTCAAAGGCATCGATGACGTCGTAGAAGTACTGGACACAGCATGATTTTCAAAAGGAGCAGTTGGAAGGTTTAGAGAAAATTTCATTTTCAGTAGAGAGAGGAGTTGGGGCAACCAGGAGCCAGCCTGCGGTGCAAGAACTCCGAGTCTCCGAGCCCTGCTCCAGAGCCTGAGACTTTCCTTCAATGCATGTTTTCCCAAATATAGCAGCGCAATCACATCTGTTATTTCAAACTACCTTATGGTTCTTGAGGAGCTCCATTGTTAGGTCTAAGTTCTAGTTTTCAAATTAGTAATCGAGATCAAACTGAGCTAATTACGTCAAAAATCGAATTGCCACAACAGCAAGGACGATATTACTCCGCCTAAAATCCAACAGATGATGTATCAGTCAGACCTTTGACAATCACTAAACTGCATGATCAGTAGCAGCTGGAACTTCCTGTCTCCATCATCCCTGCGCGGCGACTTGGCTCGCAGGGGAGGAGCTTACCTTGTCGAACTCCTAAAGCAGAAATGTCGCTTGATTCGTTGTTTCTGTTAATAAGCTGCTCTGTCATCACCCATGCTGAGTCTGGATGATAGCCAAGGAATTCAATAACGCAAGGCCATGACAGAGCTTACTTATGGACCGGGCACTCCACCGGGCATGACACTGATTTGGAATAAGACATCAGCACTTGGCCTTAGACTCATCAGACAGCATGGGACATTACGAGAAGTCAGGCTCAAGTCTGTAATATCATGTGGTATCGTCAAACAATGTGGCCAGTGAGATTTCCTTGGCTGTGATACGTAACGATGCGAGATCTAAATGCCCAGGGGGTCTACAAAGGAGTACAAAAGAGCGCAAAGACCGCACGCGGCATCGAATGCAATCTTACCCGCCGGTGGAAGAGTTGTGTGCCTTCAGATAAGATTTTCAGTACCGAAAACGTCTCAGAACATTCAACAATGAGTGCTGACTACGATTTTATCATTGTTGGTGGTAAGTTCACTGGCAGTCCTGCAACATTGCATTACGTCGATATCTACTAGCTGCCCGGTTTGCTCACGCGGAATTCAGGCGGAGCGGCGGGCGGAGCCCTCACTTATTTCCTGGCCCAGTCAAGCAAGAAGCCGCGCATTCTTCTCCTGGAAGCCGGCGCCCAGAACAGCGATGGAAATCTCCGTGTGGACGGACAGCGATGGCTCACCTTCCTAAACAAGGACATGAACTATGGCTACAAGACCGTGCCCCAGCAGGACGCTGCCGGCCGCGAGCTTGACTACTCGCGTGGCCGCGGGCTGGGTGGGTCGAGTGCCATCAACTTCGGCGTCTTCACCGTCGGCGCCCAGGGTGACTACGACGAATGGGCCCGGGTAGTGTCCGAGGACGATGACTCGGATCCCGGCTTCTTTTCCTGGGAGCACATGCAGGCCCGCCTCAGGAAGCTCGAGACGTTCCACGACGCACTACCATCCAGCATCGCGAACGGCTCCAAGTACGTGTCTCCTAGACCGGAGAACCATGGCACGTCCGGCCCTCTCCATGTGGGCTACGCGGGCGAGTGGGAGGACGACGTCGTCCCCTGGCTCGATCTCTACCTCGAGGCCGGATACCCGCTGAACCCGGACCACAACTCGGGCAACCCCATCGGCATGTCGCCGCTAATCAGCTCGGCCCACAACGGCAAACGCTCAACCTCTCGGGACTTGCTGGTTCAACTCGAGTCCCTCGATAATGTCACCATCTTGACCGACTCGCCGGTGCAGCGCGTCATTCTCGACACCAGTGGCGCCGATACACCGACCAAGGCCATCGGGGTAGAGTCCAACGGAAAGGGCTATCTCGCCGCTAAGGAGGTCGTCCTCTGCGCCGGCGCCCTCGACACCCCGCGTATCCTGATGCACTCAGGCATCGGCCCGGCGGACCAGCTCGACAAGTTTGGCATCCCCGTTGTCGTGGCCAGCCCCGCCGTCGGCAGCGGCCTGCGCGACCACGCCTTCTGCCCGCTCGTCTACCTGCGCCGCCCCGAAAGCGTGCCCAACTATCCCACCGGCAGCCGCGCGGCTCTCTACTCGGATCAAGCGGTCATGGACGCGGCCCTGGAGCAGTGGAAGCGCGACGGGACGGGCCCGTGGGCCAAGATCGCCTGCCAGGCAGCCATCGGATTCTTCAAGTTCAGCGACGCCTTCACCGCCTCATCCGAGTTCCAGGCCCTCCCGGACGCCGAGAAGGCCCACCTGAGCCATCCGACGGTCCCGCACTACGAGGTCTTTACCCACTTCCCCATCAGCTTCTTCATGCCCGAGGCCTTCCCCGCCGGTATCCAAAACATCGACAAGTTTAACTATCAGTGCCTGCTCGTCTTCCTCTACAACGCGCAGAGCCGCGGCGAGGTGAGGCTGCAGTCGTCCGACCCCAACGTGCCGCTGCTGTTCGATCCAAAGTTCTTGGGGGTAGAGTTCGACCGCCGCGCGGCCGTCGAGGCGCTCCGCGAGGCGCTCAAGGTCGTCAAGTCGCCGGCTTACGCCAAAGATACCCTTTCGGTCGTGGCGGAGCCGCCGAATGCTGCGAGTGCGACCGATGAGGAGCTGCTGGCGTACTGGCGGCAGACCATCTCGTCGAGCTGGCACATGACGGGCACGGTCAAGATGGGGAAGAAGGGAGACGCCGATGCCGCGGTGGACAGCGGTTTCCGCGTTATCGGGGTTGATGGCTTGAGGGTCGCCGATATGAGCGTGCTTCCGGTGTTGCTGAGCGGGCATACACAGGCTGGTGCTTGTAAGTCGTCTTTCTCACAGTGCTTCTTGTCCTCATGTCCATTGCCCACTGCAGTGATGGATTGTCAGGATAACCAAACTAATGTTTGGATACTTGAATAGATCTCACGGGTACGACGGCTGCAGAGAAGCTGATCAGCGACTTTGATCTTTGAGTGTTTCCCTCCGTCCGAAGCATAACCGACGTCGGAATATCGAGTGATGTAATCGGGGGCTAGTACATGGTAAATACACGAATACGTCCATTCTGAGTAGAGTTAGCGACTCGCGGATATCGAGTTCAAGCCTTCCCGGAGGAGTGAAACCCGATATTTGATGTTGAAAGTCTACGTTTTTTATTCCCTAACACATTTTGTTTGTTCTACCAGTTAAGAGCCCCAAAACAAGTTTGCTTTTGTACATATTACTTGAAGCAAACATCTGATAAGACTATGCTACTTCCCTTCCAATGCTTCTGTATATATTTGGTACCGGATCGGGCTCTATCTACAGTAGAGTCTAATTGTAATTCTAAAACTACGCTGAGTTGTATGATAGTACTTTAACTGCCCGAGGTAGTTGTTAGTTGTCCAACTATTCACTACTTATTCTTAAAATAAGAAAACAACTCGGCTTGTTCCACAATCTCCGCCGGCGTGCCAAAGTGTGCAACCCGGCCCTTTTCCAACACCAGGATCCTATCATATTCCAGCGCCGCTTCGAGCCGATGCAGGACCGAGACAATCGTTTTCCCTTTGAGCTTCTCGGCGATCAACTTCATGATCCTCTCCTCGGTGGCGGTGTCAATGCTATAAAATTGTGAGTACGATTGGAGGTTCCCAAGGACGTAAAGTGGTAATCATCCGTCTTACCTGCTCGACGCCTCATCAAACAATACCACGCCACCAGCCACAGCGCCGGCCTGGAGTATCACCTTGGCCAGGGCAAAGAGTTGCGTCTCGCCCGTCGATAGGCTTGCCTCCTGCAACGAGCCGGACAGGCCACCGCACTCGCCAACCTTGTCCAGGATGGCGCACTTGCTCAGCACGGCGTTGATCGCACCATCATCGCCAGCGTAGTTTCCATCAGGATCCAGCACTTGACGTATCGTCTCGCCTTGCAAGTAATTGTCTTGTGATATGACAAAGTACTTCGACCGAAGCAAGTCGGCTGGAATACGCGAGATGTCGATGTCGTCCAGGTAGATGGCTCCTCTCGGCGTCTCGATGAGTGCGAGGAGAGACATCAAGAAGGTGGACTTGCCCGAGCCACTGCGACCACAGACGGCAACCTTTTCGCCTGCGCGGATTTGCAGTGATACGTCCTGTAGGCTCCAGACGGGCTTCTCGTGCTCAGGATGGTAGCTGGCAGATAAATGATCGAGGGTAAGCGCTCCTGCTTTTGGCCATTCAGGCGGCACATGGACCGGGTCAGTAACCTTCTTTTCAATAGGCGTGTGTCTCTCAAAGGCCTCAATTCGGGCTATGGCGCCCAGTGATGTCTCGAGTGATGTCCACGATTGTATAACGTGGGTCAGAAGCTCTCCTAGGGTTGTCATGTTAATGAAAGCGACGCCCAGAGCACCGGCGCTGGTCTTGCTGGGCGCCGCAACCGCAATCCCAGCCACCACAACAGCAAGCACTGCGACAATCATATTCAAAACGAATGAAAGCCAGGTCTGTACCATGAAAAGCAGGTACATAGGCTCCTGGGACCTATCCAACTTCTCCCAGAACTCTTCCAGAAGAGTTCTTTGCCACCTGTGTGCTCTAATTATCACTATACCCTGATATGCTTCCGATACTTTTGTGTGTAAGTCGGACTTAGCTTCCAGGTCTAGTTGCCGAAGTCGCTTGGATGTCCGCAGGTAAAAATGTTGGATAATCCACAGCACAGCGAATAAGACAGGAAGTATAGCGAGGGAGTAGACAGCTGCTCTAGCTACCAGGACAAGTTGCACAGTGACGTTAAACCCGGTGCTTATGGTATTGAGCAGATCGATCGGCAGTTTGAAGTCGACCAGCGTGATATCTTGGTTGAATCTGTTCATAATGCTGCCAGTGTCGATGCCCGTGATGAAAACAAATGTTGCACTCAACACAGATTTTAGGAGTTTTCCGTGGAGGCCCAGACCTGAGCGTGGTACAACCACAAGCATAAGGTGGCTGGGTGGCCCAGGGAGGCGGAGTCAGTATTTATCGTCTATCTCCCAGCACAGTGAATAACAGATAATGGATATAGACATACCTCAAGGCAACGCAGATTGTGATAAGTGGTAGGGTTCCGTAAACGGCGTATAAGCCAATCCAGTAGCCCGTGGTCTGTGTTGGTGCCTCACGAGCTGCGTCTGCAGTCCACCATTGGACCCAGATATCTATCCGCAGTCAGTTTACTACTTTGATCCATAGTGTTAATTCTGCTCGACGCACCTGGGAACCTTGATGTGACCGCAAACACCATGCAGCCAAAGATGAAAATAGCTAAATGGACAGTGCCCATAGAGCCGAAGTAGACTATATAGACGTCTCTATCTCTGATGGATGCGGGATTAGCATGTTCTGCCATCGTGACTGCTGAAGAGGTAGCTTCTTTGTTGTCCTCGGCTTGTTGATTGCAAGTCTCGTCCGTAACGTCCTCTTCTTCGCTGTTGCTGCTACTGCCTTCCCCATCTTCGTTGAGAGTGGAGAATTGGATCGGCATAATGTGACCATCCTCGTCAATTCTGACAACAACGTCGGCCAACTGAGCAACATGTCCTGCACGTTTTCAACTGTTAGCATGGATTGCATCAAAACAGGGTTGTGACTCAGTTCAATACTCACGGTCATGAACAACTTGAATAACTGTTGTGCCCTGTTGAGTCAGAATCCCTCTCGGTCCAAACAAACGATCAAGCATGGTTTGTTTCGTTGATCTATCAATTGCGCTGAAGATGTCATCCAACACCAGGATATCTGGTCTGGAGGAAATGGCTCTGGCCAGGGACTGAAGTATTTTCTCGTAAGCGGATGTTTGAATTCACAGTCTGTACAACTCACCAGTCGTTGCTTTTCGCCTCCGCTGATTTTCGCACCCCCGCTGCCAATCGTGGTCCCGGGTATTTCAGAGTCTAAGAGGTCTCGCAGAGCACATGCATCAATGACCCGCTCACGCCAGGCGCTGTCATTCGGAGCACACCTGAAGGCGTTGTTTTCGGCGCTCAGGTTCTCCAGCCAGGCTGTCTGCGTGCAGTATCCAACAGACACGCCTGGCTGGAGACGTATGTTACCTGCCCTTGGGTTCACCTCCCCCAGTATTGCTTGAAGCATCAATGTTTTGCCGCTCCCAACCGGTCCGATAATGGCAACATGTTGGCCTCTAGTGACTTCGAGGTTGACGTTTCTCAGGAGCACCCGCTCATCCCATCCAATATCAGCAGTTTGAACCGATACAATGGGATTATAGACTGTCGCTGGAAACACCTCATGACTCTCGGCCTTCTGTTTTTGGTCCCTCACGGCGTCATGGTGAATGGCGTTCTTGGACGCTTTTTCTGACGGACGTCTTTCATGCCGATCTGGAAGCATCTCCGACCTGCTGTCATTTACCTCCTCTTTGCGTAGAAATTCCTCCACTCTCTTGGCGCACCCTACAGCTGTCCCCAACATTGGAATGACTTGAAAGACCTGGATAAGTGGGTTGGCGAGAAGGCTTATCAGGATGAGAGAACTGAACATCCTGGCGGTGTCGTAATTTCCATTTTCACCAGTAGTTCCAATATAAGCACCGAAAACGACGACCGGGGCCAAGTTAACTGTGGCAAAAGCTGTTTGATTGTGAGAACCAGGCTTGCACTGGACTACCAAGAGAAGGGGCGCAGGGCGCTTCAGCTTACCAACTAACACAGTTGCAACGTCAAGCATGCGGTACGCTTTCGAGGCAGCGAGCTCGAGTCTCCTCAGTCTTTCAACATCAGACTCAACCCTTTCGCCAGCAGAGGTCATTTTGATCGCTTTAAGTGACGAGAGCATGGATTTCGTGGCCTCCAGTCTTCTTTCGGTTGCAGAAAGCCATGTGGCCTGGCTACGGCCAATATTTTTTCCGATGAGTATAGAACCGAGCAAGGAAACTATGGAGAGCCGACATCAGTACATAGCTTCAACAGTTAATGCACAACAGAAATTCCAGGGGGCGTTACCTAAGGCAACTGCTAAAACAGTTAGACTGGCTGGGCCAACTTGGCGCCAGAGAAGCCACGTTCCAATAGAGGTTTCGATGACGGAGGCCCAAAGATCGTGCAAGAATGCGATCCCCGATACTATTCTCTGCATGTCGCCAATAATCAAGGTCAGGACTTTCGATTCCACCCCTTTCTCGTATCTCAATCGCAGCATTTTCTCGTTTATCACTTCGGTCAGACCGCCGCGAATCTTAGTTGTAAGTTTCCAGCACATGTGTTGATACCAGCCATTCGCAACCTATCAATATAAGAAGGTCAGAACGGCCGTCCTTCAACTCAACCAATACCATGAGGAAACAAACCGCAATGCCACCATAAACGAGGAAGGATGCGCCGATTAAGCCGTAACCCGTGTTTGCCGAAGATTCTGGACTTCCGAGATATGAAATCAAGGCCGAGGCAAGGAAGGGCTGAGAAAAGACAAAGCCCATCATGCATAGCCTGGGAATGACTGGCACGAATGCATACAATCCTAAGCAGCGGAAAGCCATGCCAATCAGTCCCAAACGCCCGTCTGCGCAAATATTAAATTGAACGTGGAGTCGATCAGCGGTCTTGTTCGTCGGCGCATTAGCATATAGATGAGCATAGGACCTTACAATTTTTGCTGGTCAGAATTCTGGAGAATTCTTCTGATATTCTGGACGATGCAAGGGTTCCGTCAACGATACGGAGATCATGCATTTGGATCGGTCGCCGATAGCCTGTGATGAGGAGGCGATTGAGCCAGGCGAAAGCTGTGCGGGCCAAGAATCCAGCAGCTTCCTCGGTAGAGACATCGCGTTTCTGGTCCAAGAACCACCTTCTCTTGCTGCAATGTTCGAGACCGAGGATGACAACTTGCAGCAAGAGGGCCGTGAGAGTGGTCGACGCAACAGCAGAACTACCGAGGTATATGAACCAGTAAGTCCGCACCATAGCGGCTCTCAACAATAAGGTGACGACGAGGTAAAGACCAATCAAGAAGGAAGGGCGGTAGGACCGAACATGCTCAAAATGCGATATAAGTGCCAACTGAAGAGAGGCAAGAAACGAGACGGCGGCGGAAGGTATGGATACAGTTGTCCTGCTGTCATTGTCCCTTGTGCATGTGAAAATAAGAATGATGAGTTCCAAAATGGAAAAGACTACCAGCGCGCCCTACTCGATCAAAAGTTAAGCCACTGAATAACCCAAAGTGGTTGGCATGAGAAGTAACTGACCAGCTTGATGGTGTACAAGGTGCCCAGTCCGACTTTGGCAGGACGGCGGAGCAACACTATGAGGCGAGGGATGACAGCGAGGATGAAGATACATGATGGCAGCAGTTGGAAGAAGGACTCCTCAAATAACAAGGTGAAGTCAAACTGTCTCCAACATGGGTAGACTGAAGGGCCGAATGCATTCTCTGCCACGAAAGAACAAGACTCGGAGGGCATCGCTTATAGCCACGTAAGTCAACAAACTCAATGAGTGGGTGAAACTGGTGAAAATGCGCTTGTCGGAGGCGGTCTGTCTGCTGTTGTCCATCTGCTGTCCGGAACCGGGGTCGTTGGGTAGGTATATATACGACAGCGCACGGAAACCGGGAACACGCGGCAGTGGTGACCGAATGGGTAAAGGAACCAGTTGCGCGGCTCCGGGGGGAGGGTTGTTTATCGAAGGAATTAGAAAGGCTGTCATTGGGTGGTGATATTGCACCGCATGTTGGGAACCAGGTACGAAGTAGGCTCGATGCACAGCAGCTCATCAACTATTTCTGCGGGGCAGGGGAAAAAGGAAAATTGTTGGAGACGAGTATCGAAAGACGCTCTCGAAGGACGCAAGCACGTCCATGCACCTGCCTAGGAAAGCCATCTGTTGGTTGGCAATTGCCAATCCCACACTAACACCAGTTCACCAAGCAGCACCTTCCTATCTTGGCCAAGGCCGCGATGAGGATTGAGGATTGAGGAACCCGACGCACCGACTTTAAACCTCAACCCATTGACCATATATCCAACCCTCTCACAACCTAGTGAGGACAGACGGTATCTAGAACCTGTCGATCGATTCATGTCCAAGTACCAGCTAGAGCTTTCACCATATCTTCAGTATTGTAATATGGGAATGAATTGAGCGTCACGTTATGAGCGGTGATAAGGCAATTATCGAATTACGGCACGGAACACGGATAAACCAAATTGTAACCAGACACACACAGGATTGCGTGTGCGCAGTTCCATCAATCTGGAAACTGTCCTGTCAAGCTCGACCTGTGCAGACACCGGTGAGTCATTGATCTTTAATCGCCATGATATACTTCATACTTCCGTCTATTTTGTCATTAGTATTGAGATTGTTTCGATGAAAACGCAGGATAAGGGGGGCTTTGGTAAGCAGGCAGCCAGGGTGCCAAACATACCTACCTATCCGTACCTAGGTACCAGTAACTCCTGTTCCCTCAAATCAGGTGATGATGGTGCCGTCATTACATGGTACAATGTAGCATCAAGCAACTGGATGGCTCAACAGTACTCCGTAGCTCCGTTGCCGCGTGTCAACACTGATGTCGTCGCGTCTGACCGGAATCCGGGCCATGGTTAGCGGAGGGAAATGGGACGACAGCGGACAGCCCTGTAGGGACTCACGGGACCCCATTTGGCCCTTGCAGGCCCCTAGTGGAGGAGACCCCGCGTCCGGGTGCCCAAAGCTTCGCGTTCCCCAACGCAACTTGAAGGCCCGACGGCAAGGGACCTGCCTGAACTCTCTGTTGTC
This sequence comes from Apodospora peruviana, assembly GCA_033439685.1. Classification (NCBI taxonomy): domain Eukaryota; kingdom Fungi; phylum Ascomycota; class Sordariomycetes; order Sordariales; family Lasiosphaeriaceae; genus Apodospora; species Apodospora peruviana. The sequence continues at coordinate 1,950,709 of JAUEDM010000008.1, forward strand.
CCATTGGCATATCCAACGCTAGCAGCTTTCGCGACGTCATCCCCAAATACCGGGTACCAAGCACTGCACTCACCATCTGGTATTAGGTACCTTGGAACAGACTGTACACCAGCACGTGCATCTCTCTCCTCACGACACATCCATTCGAAAGATCACAACAGCAAGCTTATGCAGATTTGTCACTGTTTACCCTCTTCGACAATCACCCAGAGACGAATTAACCCAGAGTCAAAAAAAGGCGCCGGTCAGAGACGACCAGAGCAGGTCTCCGATCCGACGGCCATCCGCCTATTCTCGGCCAACCACACTTTAGGCCACACCGTCGACAGGCAGCAGGCAACACCCCGTCCTCAACCATCGACCGCACCATCGACGACAACAACAAGAACAAGCACAAGAGCGACAAAAGAGAGGAACTTGCACACAAAACCCGTACACTCATCGCGAATACACCCACAGACAAAATGTCGCAGCCGTCGCATCCCACCCTCATCAACCTTCCTCAGCCACCGTCAAATCCGGACACACCGTCTGAGATGCCGTGAGTCGGTCCTGTCCCATCTTCAGCTCACAGCTCCTTTATATTCTGGTCAAGCAAACACTGGCAACTAACGCATCTTCTTCTCGCTGGAACAGCGGTACCCCAACCAGCACGACAACCTCGCTCTCCACCCTCTCCACAACCGCCATCAAGGATGGCCACCGGGGCCATGGGCCCCACGGCTCCAGTGCACGCGGTCACCACCACAATCTCTCCTCCACTAGCCTCGAAGCGGAGCGCGCCGACCGCATCAGCCGTCTCCCCGGCATGTCCACCGTCTCCACCCTGCGCGGTCCACTCGCCGGCCCCGGCCAACACATCTCAAACTCCCCACAAATCACCCCTACCTCGACCGGCTTTCCCCCGATGAGCCACACCGCCGCTCCTGGCGGCCTCACCCCGGCTTACTTCGACCAGTCCGGCCAGCCGGTCGCCGCCACCAAGATGAGCACCGTCGGCTCCGCCAGCGCGACCGAGAGCGTGGGCGGGCACACCACCACCGAGATGGGCGGGGAGAATTACACCGTCGGAGGGCGGGATGATGACGACGACGAAGACATGCTGAGCATGGGCACGGACGACCGCGGTACCGAAACCGAGATGGACTCGGCCGGCAGCGCCAGCGGCTACGGCGGCCCACCCGGCCTGCTCGACGCCATGGACGAGGACCTCGACCACGACCGCCTCGATCCCCCGCGCTTTATTGGCAGCGGCGAGGGCGCCTTCGACGACCGCATGTCGGACGACGGCAATGCGAGCCTGGTCGGCTTCGGCGAGGGCGCCGGCAGCACCGTGTCCGGGCCCATCTACCACCGCCGTCCGCTGCCGGGCGGCACGCAGTATCAGCAGTACCACGGCTCGGCTGCGAGCGCCATGGCCGCCGCCAACAATGGCATCGGCAATTGGGGCGCCGGACTGCTGGAGCGCAGCAGCTCCGGTCTGTCGGCGTCGAACGAGAGCGGGCTGTTACGGCGGGACAACAATCCTAGTGCCACTCGAATGGGTGGAGGAGGTGGGTTGGACCGCGAGGTTGGCGGTAACGATACGCCGGTCAGCCAGACGGCCATGATGGAGCGCCGCGAGGCTCGCATGGTTGATGGTGTGGCCCTGGACACCGGCACGTCAGCATCGGCCATGGCGGCGGTAGCTTCCGCGCGTGCTAGCATTGGTGGTACTGGTGCCGCTGCCAATGACGATATGTTTGTGGATACGACGACGAGGGGACCGATTCCTATTGTCGGTGGTGGTGGCGCCGTGGGGCTGCCGGTCCAGCATCCCACGAGCGCGTTGCGCGAGACCCAGCAGCATCGTCAGCAGCAGCAACATCGTCAGACGGGCTCGAGCGCGAGTAACAACTTGAGGGAGATCGTGAGGGAGAGTCTGCGGGATAACGGAGAGGGGAGGGTGTGAAGCTCGGGGACGCTCGGAAATCCTAAGAGCCATGAGCGGTTGGCGCGATTCTGTTTCGAGGGACGCAAATGAGACTATAATAATTCGCGCTTGTTTATATAAGACATTCGGTCGAGTATGTCACGGGAATGGGGGGTGGTCACAGCAGGTGATTGACTGGTGGGAACGATGCAAACCGTTGGGGTTTCTACGTTTATTTTATTCGTCTGTTTATTCTCGTCTGCTCGGCTTCTTCCTTTCCCTCGGTGTTATTTGGTAAAGGTCATGGACGTACATGATTGTGCTTGGTTGGTTGGAGCTTCAGACTCCCTCGTATTTCGGGATTCCCTTTCTGTATTGCCTGGCAGGCCGGTGGGCGCTCTCCGGTACGGGAACATGGTAGTGGTATCGACTTTGTGTCAGTTTTGTTTCCTTGTTGTTCGGATAGAGGAGAAGAAAGGTATTCTCATCCAGCATTCTGGGTTGTTACTGTTCACTAAGGTGGAAGGAGCCACGAGGCCAGGGGCGTCCCTATTACCAATGGAAGATTCGTGGGAATGTCAGATCATTGGAAGCGCGTTGATGCTGTAGGGATCTACTGAGTCAGTTAGAGGTCCCTTAACTCCGTCTCACCTCGCATTTCCTGGAGATTTGTACTCTCGTGCCTGCAGTGATATGACCGACAACTATTTGTACCCGAGGTAACCCGTAGTCAACAAGAACACGGGCTGAGAACAAGGAGACACGCCCCGATCCAATTCACGACCTGTAACTGGCTCCTTGTTACCAACTTCCCTACATGTAACAGCTCAGGCGCAAAAACGAAGAGGTGGTCTGGAGGGACTGTAGAAAACGTCTTGCCAAACTGTAGGTACTCCTTTGCCGGGATTTAGAAACCTTATTGCAAGTGCCTTCTAAAGCCCTATTTAATAGGAAATAGTCGTTATGTCCGCTATATATTACTATAGGCATTTGTCTTACTACGGCGCTTTTAATGAAAATCCTAATGCTTTAATAGCAAAGTTAGTATGCTTTTAGTAAGCTTAAAATATCCATTTAAGACAAAGATTTACAGTAATATAGCGGATATAACGGCTATTTTCTATTCAAATAAAGCCTAGGAAGGTACTTGCAATACGGTTTCTAGATCCCGGCAAAGGAGTATACCTACAGTCTGGCAAGACGTTTTCTACAGTCCCTCGAGACCACCTGAAAACGAAAAGATCATGTTAATACTCGTTACAGTTACCTAGCTACATATGCCGCGTACCTAACCGTCAAAAATGATCAAACACCTATGAGTGCTCAAATCTCGTTCGATGGATGGTAAGTAAGGTAGGTAGGTACCTGAAATAAGGCAACTGGAAACGGCCCCATTTTGGTCATCACCCAAACAAAATTATGTCCCCCGCTACCATGATAAGAAGACTCCCTTCAATGCAACATACAGCCCAAATGGGAATTCGAATGTAAACCCATTTTCTCCGCAAGCAACCGTTGTGATGCAGGAAAGGCTGGCTTTGTCACGGGACTAGACCGTGACAGCCGTTGACAGCTGCCAGGTGCTCTGGCAGGCTGGTGGTGGCCTGGACGGCACCACAGGAACTTGGTGGGGTACTAGTGCTGTGCACGCACCAACCAGTCCCTATATAAGGGCGACTTGCGAGCCAGGGTCCTTGGGTTGGTCGTGCAACCACATCAATAGTAGAGCTACTCCAAGGTTGAGCCGTGATAGGCTTGCTGGGTGGCTAGCTCCACAGTCGGCCAATCAGCAAAGGCATGTTAGGCGCACGGCCCAAGCTAAATAGATTAGATAAGATATTAGATAAGCCTTAGCGCGGGGCATGCACGTCTTACTTCTTGAGGAAGTGTAAGCTCTGCCTTTCCTTTCTGAATCATCATCCTTTTCCTACCACAACCATACTGCATACTAGCTATATTCGTTGTACTGGGAAATACGCCATCACGTTGCATACGACCAACGCTCAGAGATGCAGCAAAATGAACAAGAATGAAAACATCAATCTCCGTTAAAAGGTGACCCACGAAACTCCATAAGCAACAAAGAAACCACCCGACCTAAAATGAGATAGCAATCAAAAGCCTCTCAACGAACCACTGATCCGGGCAGCTCGGCGCGTATGTCTTCCATATCATCCGTAGCACTGTCAACATCGTTATACGAGATAATCTGAGCTGAGATGTTGCTCTGGTCGGCCATCGTAGGCAGTACCGGCAGCGACGGCTCCCTTGAGATAGCTCCCGCGGCTGCCCCAAATCCTGTTCCCAGCTCGCTCTCGCTCTCGTCAACCTCCATCCTGCGACTGTCCCCGTTGCTTGCCACTATTGCCGTCTCAGGGTGTCTCTTTGGGTCTTTCGTACGTGAAGAGTAGGTATTGACACTCGTGCGCCTCCGCTTGGAGGGTGATGACTTAGCAGCAGCCTCAACATGAGAAACTGCAGTCGGAGTGTCGTCGCCGTTCTCAAGCTCGGCATCATAGTGAGAATGGAGCGCCGTCCTCTTCTTGGCGGTATTAGCAGCGGGAAGAAGCATTTTTGTTGGCGTAGGGCTTTCGTGGACGGCAGCGCCTGCATCCTGTTCGGCAAGTTTTTGAAGACGTTTCTTCTCCTTCTTTTTTTTCCCCTTGCTCTTGCTCGGGTTAAGCAAGCCGGAGAATTCCGAGTCATGATCCGTGGTAACTGGGCCGAGAGCTCGCGGGGTCTTGTCCGCAGGGTCGAGATCAGCATCAAAGCCGAGATCAACGCTCTCTGCCCTCGATACAGAATGTAAATCTTCAGTCGTCTCCTGACTAACTTCGTCAACGTGGCCCAAATCTACGATGGCTCCAACAGCTTGATCATGTTCCGTCATCTCAACATCCCCGTCGCTGGCATGTCCGTGGCCTCCCATCGCTTCCTCGCCAACATCCCCTAGTACGCTTTCCTCAACCTCCTCAGATGTTCTCCGGTCCTTCTTGCGGTGCGTCTGGGTGACGGAGGGGTCTGACAACCCAGTTTCCTTTTCCTCGGTCTCTGACTGGGCATCAGCCGGGTCCATGGCATTCGAGCGGGCCCCGCTGCGGACGCGCGATGTATCTGATGCCTGAGAAGTAATAGTGGGCCGTCCCCGCTTCGACGGCTTCCTCGCTTCGACACTGCGTTCTCTCTCTGCCTCCGTATACTCGGTCGCATCATCAGCTAAGCCCTCCTTGTCGTACATGTCGCAAATATATGCTGCGCACTCGGCCGTGGTTTTCTCTTCCCAACCAGGCACAGTCTCTCTCAAGCGACCCCAGACAACCACCAGAGCCTGGCGCTCGTACTTATCGTCAAAGACCTTAGTCACGATGTCCGCCCAGTGGATTCTATGATCATCCTTAACTCTGGAATCACGGATCGAACACGCCAAGAGGTACTTATGCTCACCCGTCATCCGACGAAGTTCATTACGAGCTTTGCTGAGGAGCCAAGACTTGCCGGTGGCAAGTTTGGTGGTAATGCGATTAGGGATCGCATCGGACGCACAAAGTCGGTTCCACTTCTCCAGGCATTGCAAACGCGTTCTAGTGCATCCCATAGACTCGCTGATTTGGTGCCAGTTAATCAATTTCACAACCGACTTCTCGGTCAACTTTTGAGATGCCTGAGACGCTTGGGATGCCTGGGATGCGTTTAAAGTGTTCTCCTTGGCCAGACCAGCCCGGATAGCCACTACCGCGTGCTCAATCGCCTGATAGAACAACTCTTCCTCCTTGGCTGACCACTGTTTCTCATTGGCCTTTCCACGGTATCTAAGGTAGTTCCTCCACCTGTCCCTGACGTCCTGTGGGTGGCGATTTATCAGGCCGCCGATCACAGTCCATTGGTTCCCGTGTATGCGAAACATTTCACACAGCTCTTCGTCTTGCTCTTGAGTCCATGTTGCTCGGGCCACAAAGTTGTGAAACTGCAGGCGACACCAGCGGATCAACGTTCGTCGCGGCCGCGAAGGGCAAGCTCGCTGCACACAGTTCCAGAGTTGTTGATTGATCGGCCGACCTGGTTCTCGAGGATTTTCGTGGATTATGCTGTTGATTTGTTGCTGGGTGAGACCCTCCATCTCGCGAACGTCCTCGACGGCCTTTTGAATCCCGGCCTGCTCCTCAGGCGAGAGAACCCCCGATCGGTACTGGGACTTTTGCTCTCCATTCTCGTCGGAATCCTCGATTACAGAATCATCGGAAGGGGTTGGCTTCTTGGCCCGCTTCTTCTTTTGCTCGCGGGCCGTTGGCGAGTCATGCTCTTCCGCGAGGCCGCTTGAGGGCTTCACTCTTGGGAGTCTTCTCACCGAAGCCATAGCGTCATCCGGAGGAGGTTGAGCAAGCGCTTGAACATCTTCGCCGCCCGAACGATCAAAGTAAGCTGTCTTTACCTTCCGTGCTGTTCCACGGTGAGATATCGGGGTCCCGGCTAATGATGTTGGAGGAACGGACACATCATTGACCGTCGTAGACTGTTGGCTATGGGTGTGTTGCTCGATATTGGCATCGCCTGAACCATGCATAAGCCTTGCCTTTCGAGGAGTTTGGCGCATTTGCGCCCGAGCAGCTCCGTCCTCTTCGGGTGAAGATTTTTGAGTCGTGGGGGGGCTTTCGTTGCCATCGGGAGCATTAGGACTATCACTCTCTTCGTCTTCATCAATATCGTATGGTCCGACAGACAAGTGACGAAATGCATTCTCATCTTCAGAATGCGAGGTGGCCTTGGACCGAAGCTCCACAACTAAGCGTTTGGATGGGCTTTGGTCCCGCCGTTGCTGTCGTGCAACAAGTGGTGAATCATCGTCGAAAGGCTCGTGTGTGTCTCCATCCCGACCCGCATTGGTCTTGTCGTTGATTGAGCTCTCTTGGCGCCCTGGGCTGTCGCGTGGAGACTGCCGGGACAAGGCCCTACCGCGGAGATTATCACCATTCCGAGAATTCCCTATAACCTCAGATTGAAGCTTATGTTCTCCGTGATCCTTCTGTGTCTCAAATTCTTCGACAGGTTCGACCGGCGAGAAAAGCCTCCGCCTCTTAGGCGAAGTAGCACTGTTGCTAACGCTCTGCTTGTGGTACCGGTAAGATCTGACGCTGGAGGGAATCTCGACGGCTTCGTCGACGTCGCTAATCGGATCGGTGCGGAGTTCGGTGCTGGTCTCCCCATCCACCACTTTGACCTTTTTGCCGCGTTTCCCCTTCTTTTTCTTCCTCTTGTGAGATGTTCCGACATCCAGTGATTGAAGCGGCTGCATCTCCTCCTCAGGGTCCTTCAACTGTGTGTGATTCGGCGCTCTTTGCGAGGATAGTGATAATGCTGGGAAATCTTCGGAGCGTGAAAGCTGCGCTTGATCATCTTCGGCTTGTCGTGCTAATCTCTCGTCTCGCTTCTTGCGCTTCTTCTTTTTCTTAGACGAGGAGGCTTTATTCTTCACCCGGTCGTCAGAATCCTCGCCGTCTCGATGGAATGCAGCAGGCGGAATGGCGTCCGGGGCTTGCTCTTTGTCTGAATTATTTTCATCGCCGTATTGATTGAGAGGGTGGTCATCTCGGGGCAATGGCGAGAGGGACGGGCCCAGGTCGCGATACTCCGTATCTTCCGGCTCAGGAACGCTGGGTTCGTTACCCATGCCTGCCACGATGCGCAAGACCAATGACCTAGGGGAAAGATGCCAGTGGGACATGACCATCCTTGCCTGATGGCCTTCCGTCGAAAACGCGATTGTCGGGACCGTGAGGACGGATGATGCGGGTATGACTTCACTTTGAGGTTCAGCTGCAAAGCGTTAAATCGTTTTTTTTTTTTGGAGGGGACGTTCGCGAAGACGTCGCACCGCGAAGACGCTAATGGTGGGGGTCCATTAGGGTGTGTGTGCACGGTCGCTGCGGGCTCCTGCGTACCTGCCCCAGTGCCCAGAACTTAGAAGGCAACCACAACCCACCCGGCCAGCTGCAGCTGCAACTGCGGAGGAGGCGGCTGCTGGGCTGAGAGGCTGAAATCAGAGTGAAAGGAGACTGAAATAAATCTCACAGATCTACGGAGTGATCTAAGCTCAACCACCGCACAAGCCTCACCAAGAAAAAGCACCTGGAACGCAACCTCGCAACTTCACGTCCATGCCTTCCCTTTGCATCAAAGACATACCACCAAACAAGTTCGCTGGCGTCTCGAATTGAGAGTTGCAAGTTGCATCGCACCAGATCGAAACTTCAGCCTCAGTCTCATCGAGTTTGGAGTAGCCACCCTCGTGCTCGTTCTTACATGCACTTAAGTCCAAGTTGAGTGCAGGGTAAGTGCAGGGTAGGGCTAATATAAAATAGAGGCATTTAAAAGATCTAAGTATCCTTTGCTAGTCTTTCTTACATGGATGAACTTCTGGAAAGCTTAGTCCAACCAAAACAACGAGCTGACCAGCTTTGTTATCCTATATAGTTTTATAAGTACTTAATTAACAAAACCTTATAATCAAGTACTAGTCTCCAGCACTTCTGCTACTACCGCCGCAGTTTCGTTGACCCTCTATTTTCTCCGAGATGGCAATAGTAACGATGCTGCAGATGCGGTCCGCGCTCGCGAGAACACTGATTTCTTTTGACCCTGAGGCGGAATTTGCGAAGGACCCGCCGGTCCAGCTTCATCGGGGCTTGTGCTTTGATATCGTGAGCAAAAATCAGATGTGGTCCTCATTCGCGAGAACAGAGAAAACTTTTGCTCATGGGGCGTGGGTATCGGCTTCGCGAGTGTGACAAACTTGTGGTCGTCTCTGCTGGGAACTGACGGCTGATGTCCATGAGATGTAATTGCTCTAGGAGGAGATGACGATGGCTCGAAGTATTTGCTGCTGGATTCTGTCGGCCTGGTGAATGACAGCTTACGCCATGACAATCGTGAGGCTACGGAGCCCGTATTTACCGATGGTGGTGCATCCGCCGGTGACGTGCACGGGGTTGGAGACATGGAGTTCCAACGTCTGAAATCTGGCAGTGGCGGGATTGGAGAGTGAGATATCTCGTTGACCTTGAACGGCGTCCGCCAGGAGGCGGTCCCCGGTCCTAGGGCCTCTCTCAGATCCATTTTGGAGCTTTTGACGCGCAAGTTCATAGCGGAGCTGACTCTCTGCACCGCCTTCCTCCATTTGTGTGTTGTTGTTGGAGGCCCGATTGAAGAGTCTGGGCTCCATCTGGATCTCTGCTCTGAGATGTGGCTGCCTGGCAGATGTAGTTGCGGTTGGATCAGGTGTCTCGTTGTCTCTGGAGTAAGTGGGCGTGTTGTTGGCGGGAGACCCAGTTGGAGTTTCACCATCAACTCTCGCGTCTCATCGTCGATGCGTGTCAGTCTTGGCGTGAAACGCCGCTCACGAGTAGGGGTCCCAGGAAAAGCCGGATCCAAGTCTCGGTTTGACAGTGATGACAGGCTAGGTCTAAATGCCAGACGGTCGGGTAGGCTGAGTGGTGGGAAGGCGGGTGGGCCTGATGGTGCATGGCGCCCCAACAACACCGAGGTTGTCTGCCCTAATCCTGGGACTTTGGGAGTTTGGGGCTGAATCGGTGTCTCTTGGCTATTGCTTCTCAATCGTCTTGTCAAGGCCGGATGGCGGGAAGGTGGTATGAGATTCCGACCCGACTGGGGGCTCATCGCTGTGGTCTCTGCTAGATCAGCGTGATTTACTCGACGAAGACCGCGGACTGGTGTAACTGGTGCAAAGTCAGCAGCCGGAAACCCGGCGGTATTCATATCCATCGGAGAATGGCCGTCATGTTCTGGTCGACCTGCCTGGGTTAGGGCCTCATCCACGTCCAACGAGAGTAATGGTTGACGTGCAACTTCCGGCAGGTGTGAATGAGCCGGCGCACTTCCGGCTCCCAGGTCGGACTGGACGTTATGGAGATCACCAGTACCCGAGGGAAAATCTCCCGAGGCTGTATTCTGGCTATCGGCAAGACTTAAAGCGCTGGTACGTGTCTGCAGCCGGCGAAAGACATCCGCACTGACTCCAGACGTGCGAGCTGATTCCGGATCAGGCATCTCATATTCCCGGTTGTAAACATGGCCAAGCTGCCACAGCGGTATGTCTATACCTTGGACTGTGACTATCGTAGAAGGATCATTCAGCTGAGCGGCAGTTAATTGCGGCCAGATCAAGCCTGGCCCAGTTGGTCCGTCTTGATTCATCTCTCGGGGTTCTATACCAGATACCATAATTAGCATTGATACGAGAGCAAGAGGCTACCTGCAGTTATGCTGAATAAACCGGGCTTTCAAGTGAATTGTTGAATTCGCGCTTGACCTTTTTACGTGGGCGAGTGGCTTTATAGCCCTGGAGTAGTTCCGGAAAGTTTAAGATAAAGGGGCAGCTTTAGTGACGCTGGCTCGAAATCACTTACTTGGGGAATTGCGTTAACCCATGAAAAAGCGAACTCCAAAAACATGCAGGAATTAAGAGGGGAAGTGTTGAGCGAAATCAAGGAAGGCGAAACGCGAACAAGAGAAGTTTGTGTTGGGTTAGGAAAGGTCGGTGGATAATGGTCTAGTCGAGCTACCGCAAGTGAGTGTCAAGACCGTGTTGAATGGTTGAGATGGAAATTATCGGTGTTGTGTTCGCTACCCCTATCAACTTTCCTTTCATCCCGTCACCTGCGGATTACACAGATAACATACCTATGTATCCTAATCAACTTGTTATCTGTGATGCAAGAAGTGGCCATGGAAGTTAAGACTGCACTTCTTAAAGCTCTGAACAACCTCTGGGTGTTAATTCTGCGTTGATTCTTCATCAATCACAAAGTCTGTCCCCGACTGGAATATCCGTGCAAGTAGATTTCGTTCCCCCGGCATGCACTCTCACTGAAATGCCCCCCAGAGTCATTGATTTATTAACTGCATAGCGTTACTGTAGCTAAGCGACTTGCACCCCAAGGCGTTTTCATTTCTGGTTATTGCGTTGCAAGGATTGACACACGCAGGAATCAGACACACGATCATAGCTCTATCGTGGTTAGAGACTATGTTCCAACTAATGGCGGACTTTCACTGTATCATCCTGCTGTACTGCCAATGCAGAGGCACGTGAGAAGATCTATCCGGTACATCCTCACCTAATGTCGTCGATGCTTTCCGGATCCCCTTTCAAATTAATTCGTCCCTTCATTAAATCATGAGATTTAGGCGGAAGTGCCGGCAAGGAAGAAACAACTCACGATAATCTATTGATATATTTGGGATAGTAAGCTTACCTCGTCTGTTTCTCCCAGCCGCAAGTTGACATCAGAGAAAGAGGCGACGTTGGTGTCAGCTGGCGGGCAGGTGGCTTTTACTGGACTAAGGAACCCCAACTGGATGGATCTGATCGCTGTCAGTGACGCAGGCGACTGCGGTGCCTGCCAAGAAGCCATCCCCTTGGCGTCCTCCAATTCAAAATAAAGACGAAACAACCAGGCTTCGCCGCGGCGTTGGCTTCCGCTCATTTACGCTTCGGCCTTTCTCTTCTATCACACCCACTGGAACTTCTCTTCTCTCCTCATTGCATTCGTTATATTTTCTTTTATTCCTTCCCGTTCAACATGGTTTTGCGGCAGTCGCCACGTTGCATTTTGGGATCGGGAAGCGGAGTCGCGGCCTTCGTTCACACAGCGGCGGCACGTGGGAGAAGATCGGGCCTCGGAAAGGGGCCATGGGGGCGATTATGGCTATCACCACGTTCGGAGACCTTCTCAGTTATGCACCGGCTGGCTGAGTCCGGAAGATGGCATCGTGCCTTCTCAACCGAACCGCCTCCAACATCATCTGGTATGTTGCTTTGCTCCGTTGGCAGATCTATTCGGCATTGTCTTTCGTCTTTACTTTCGCTGGCCCGGCCTTCCCATATCTGCTGCAAGGGTCCAGTGATCCATGCCCGAAGAGGGTCTCATGGTTCATTGCGCCATCCCCAAGTTGGCCTGAGTTATGGTTCCTCAGCCCTACTCTCCTCCGTTCACTCATTCACGGGACCCCGAACAACAAAAGACACCTGCCTTCCCTTATTACTTGCCTACTAACACGGAATAAGACCACTCTGCCTCCCCTGATCCGCCAGCTCCGCCGCCGCCGCCGCCTCATCACGATGAGGGTCCCTCCATCTTCAGCAAGATGCTCGAGGCCGCCGCGACATCCTTGGCGTCCATCATCGTGCTGGGCATCGGTTTCAGCGTTGCGGCATATTCGTACCAAAAATTCTACAAGTACTTTGTCCTTCAGAAAATAGCCAACGCCTTCGAGCCCGGCGACCCCGTGCTCGTGCTCGCGGCTATCGGGAAAAACCTCGCACTCACCAGCACTGCCGCGGCAACGCACTGGGTCGAACGACCGGAGCAAGCTGCGGTCGACGCCATTGTCGCCGGCGAGGAAGTCGGCCACTACCACCTGTTCATCGGCGAAAAGGGCACCGGCAAGAGTAGTATGCTGCTGGAGGCCATGCGCAAAATTGACGGCGACGGCGTCGCAATGCTCGAGGCCCATTCCGACCTCGAGATCTTCCGGATCCGGCTGGGCAAGGCTCTTGACTACGAGTTCCATGAGGACTACATGGGCTCCTACTTCAGCGAGCGCGGCCCGCGCGACACGACGGCGCTGCTCGATATCGAGCGGGCGCTGAACAAGCTCGAAAAGGTGGCGCTGCAGCGGCGCAGGCGCGTCGGCAAGCCGCTCGTCGTCATCATCAACCAAATGCACCTGATCCGCGACGACGAGGACGGCAAGGACCTGATCGAGCTGCTGCAGCAGCGCGCCGAGCAGTGGGCAGCCGCCAACTTGGTGACCATGGTCTTCAACAGCGACGAGTACTGGATATACGAGCGGCTGAAGCAGCTGTCGACGCGCATGGAGGTGCTGACTATCGTCGACCTGCCCAAGGCCCAGGCCACCGCCGCGCTGAATAACTATCGTTTGCGATACTTTAACGAGCAGTTGGACCCCGGCACGGTCGAGCGGGTCTACGATCTCGTCGGTGGCCGGCTGAACTTCTTGAATCGCGTCGCCAAGAGCCAGGACATGCTCAAGACGTGTAATGAGATCATCGAGGTCGAGAAGACCTGGTTTCTGAACCAATGCTGGATCCTCGGCAAGGACATGGACGACGATGTCATGGACCAGCAAAAATGGGCTGTGCGTCATACTACTTACCTACCGTCAATTGCCCATGTCTAACACATCTTACCCCCTATTTTTATACAGACCGCAGCCGTCGTCCTAGCTACCGCTCTCGTCGATAAGGAAGCCGAGATGGAAAGAACCTACGACCCCGAGCTCGGCCACGTGTTGCCGTCGTTTGCCCTCCACAAAGCGCAAGAGATCATGACACGCTCCGACTTTGTCCGCCAGCTCGACCGGCTCAATCTGTTCAGCATCACCAGCAGCGCCCAGGTGCGCGCCAGCTCGGTGCCCATGCACCTCGCCTTCCAGGAGATTGTAGCCGAGCCGGGCTTCCGCCGGCATCTGCAGGACACCATCGACCGCATCGCCGCCATCGAGAGTCTCGGGCGCACGCGTGAGCTGGTGGCCAAGGATCTGGTCTTTGGTGGGAAGTACAAGATTCGCAAAGCTGCTGCTACTGCGCAGGACGGTGCTAGGTTTGATGTGACGCTGAAGGAAGGGGAGGGGTGGTCAGCCAATAACGCGAGCTCTGCTTCGGTGAATCATGACTGATTATAATAGGGGTTGATGATGATACCACTTAATTAAATAGATGCGGCCTGCAATGACTAGGTGGGTAGGCATGCCTTGCTCGCCATAACCAGGGTGAGGAATACGGAGTAAAGAAAGACGTTTGAATGGATGGGTGGGTGAGAGAGATGAATCCGTGTCTGCAACCAGCGAAAGACATCGGTACTGACCCCAGACCTGCGAAAACCCGGTGATGATGATTCCTGAATATTGCAGACAGGATCTGTATTGCTATATTTCCCTCCACTTGGAAGTACCGCACTGGCAGAGCACAATGATCACCGCATCCCACAAGAGTTAACGATGACACAGTGATGATGCTGCAAGCATAGTAAGGATCAAGGTAACATCCAGGTGTGATCGTGAGAAGCTTCCGCCACAACTTCAAGACCCGAACGCGGAGCGCAGCATCGCGTCTTTCCTCTCAGAACCAGGCAAACGAGACGCGGGGAAGGGGTGTTGTGATAGGCATTTCAGCTCGTCGCAGCTCAGAGTGTCAGAAGTCACCTTCACCGCATCTACGCAAAAATATCTTATCGTATCCTTTTGGCATGTGTCACTATCACCAACAGCCGAGCCAAGGCAGTCGTCGGCTAAGAGAAATGGCAGACATCCTGCGAGGATATCAAAAAATTTGTGACCTGTCACAACTTTTCGAGGGTCTGGAAAGGCCGAATCAGCCATGTTCGGCGTTGCTCGCCAAAAATGGTGCAGACGCCCTTGCAGCAGCAGCGGCGGCAGTTGGTATGAAAGGTGTTGTTGACAGTGGCTCTCTCGCAGAGGGCTGCGTAGACAAGCAACAAGAGGCTGACGCGGGGTTTGGCTTATACGCTGAGAGCTGATAGGTCTGGTCGATTCAATTTGGCACCCAGAGAGTCCCCAGACCGACTGGGGTAGCCTGCACCCCTGCGACATTCAAGCACACCGATCGGGACATTCTTCTTTCTCAGCAGCAGCAACCTCCGCATTCTCCAGCGGTGTGACTGTTAATGAAGGGACAGCTCGATAGAGAACGGACAGCGAGGCTTCGTTCAGTTTCTCCCCAGCGTCCGGAATAGCCAATGACAGACCAAACTTTCCAGTGTCACACTTGTCCAACCCAACTCACATGTGCGTCAAAATGTTGAACCGTTCTGACGGAGAAGAAATCCCCAGACACGCGGTATAATAGGACGCGTGAAGTGAAGTGCGCGTGAGCTCTCTGGGACCGAGGGTGGCGCAGCTTCCACAAACAGGCCCTCACACACCTTACAAACTGTGCCAGTGTAATGGTGGGGGGATCCTGGAACGGTTGGGTGTTCGCTCTATTGAGACAAGTCGCCCTCTAGGACACCCCAGTGAGACCATCCGAGCCCGTCGACTGAGACAAGTAACAGTCCTGAAATAGGATGCGGTTTTGGACAGGTTGATGTCTTGGAGCGATGACAGTCGGACAAATACATTATGGCTCCCAGCCGGCTGAGCCGGGGAAAGCAAGAAACTTGCGTTTTCCAGGGTCAGAGGCGCAGGTCTCGGAGGTCCCTATGCATCCATATGTATACATATTAAGCGCCAACGCAGCCCTGCGGGGAATGCTATGCTTGTTGGAACTCAGAAATACGTAGCTTTATTTGTTGAGAATCTCAGGTCAACCATCAAAGGAAAGGAAAGAAGAGCCTCGGCCTTACTCGCCCGTAGCTGCGGGAGATCGGCAGCCCCAATGTGCGAAGTGGCCGTACCGGACAAAAGACGGGTGGGTTGTCACTCCAGCCGATGGGGAAACATCCAGAGTCGACATAGAACAGGAGGGCATGGTGGGCGACTATAGCTGTGGGTTTGACACAAATTCGGTGCTCTGGAAGGATGCGTTGCCGATGGATTCGTCGTCATCTCAAAGTTGAAACCAAACCAAGCGACTGTTACACTAGCGGTGAGGTTGGCAGGCGGTCGAACACTGTGGAGTTTGAAGCTTCGAGTTTCCATGCCCCATGTCGATGGATCCAAGGCCATCGAAAGGCTTGCGTGACAAACAGACAGTGCGAATCCAGCTGCCGCAGGCCTTTAGTGGAGATGTACTAGGCGGGAGTACAGCGGGAGTACATATAGCTCCTTTGCTGACCCGAGCCATCGGATAATAGATGAAGTCGTCTGAAACCCGACAGCTCGGATGGGAAGTGGAGTGTTTCGATTTGGTCTCCTGTTAAAAGGCTTGAGCACTGGTGTGTTCTCGAGACTCGAGAGTCGTTCTCTGTGATCAACATGCACGTCATTAGGTAAGGTATTTGGCAACTGACCACATGCCCTTCAAAAAATGTGTTTGTATTTTGTTCTTGTGCCAATCGAGACGGGTGACAGCGTGGTACAATACCATACACGGTCCGAGGTGGCGACATTGTCGGCGATAAACGGATACATAGTGTAGGTTTGGGTTGTCGTGGCCGTTAAAGAAGCTTATCAGCATGTCACGGTTCGAACTTGCCTTATTATACCGTCTGAATATCCCCAAGGTCAGAAGATGTGCTGAAGGGCCAGGAGATGGCGAATTCGTTACCAGAACCGAGCGTGGAGTTGGAGAATAGGGCCGTGCCGTGCCGTGGTTCTGCATCATTTGCGGGGTTCAATTGAGACAAAATCTGTGAACTCTCGATTCGCTGTAAACCAGGCTGGAGTTGCCTCGACGGCGGAACTAGGAGCAACAAGTTTTGATGTTAGAAGTATCCATATTGCTCGTAGACTTTGGAGACATGTCGCATCTTATCAGCGGCTTGACGTGGCTCCGTGATTGGCAGCCATGCCGGCCTGGCGTAAAGTTGAAAGTGCATTTGAGTAAGAATAGTCGGAGAAAAAGTTACGATAAGAGAGAGGGCATTCTAATCCGTACGGATAGAGGATATGAGATGGACTGGAGACCAGGTTGAAGGACTGCCAACTTCGGCAAGCCGACGTTTTGGCTGTGTGACTGTCATCTCACTCACCCTTCATAAAGATAAGATTGGGAATTGGCGGGGTAACTTGTGCACTCCAACTTCCGCCCCTGCCGTTGGCCCGTTGCGGCGTTGCCAATAAGAAGAGTGTGGGGTATGTACCTAGGTATTGTATATAATCCGTACGGAGTGCATGGCACGGTACATAGGCCTATATACAAAAACAGGACGTACCAGATAAGATTGGAGGATAGAGTATTCCGTACGTCGATGTCCTTCACAATCAGCCCCCATATTTCTTTAGTCCTCGGTGGTGTTGTGGCTGACGATATATACCTAATGACTTTGTGCCACTACGAGATTATCTTGGTCCGGAGAACATGTCGGGTGCAATGGCTGCCAATGAAAGGCATCCGTATTGGCCACCACGCTCCCGAGACATACCATCGACGGTCTGTCATGCTGAAAGTCCCCGACCCAAGACCGTAAAATCTTTGTATTCGTGAATCCGTGCCTGTTATTTCCCTTTCAAATTTGGATGGATCATCCGAGCGCCGACATGCTCAAAGAGAGTATTATCAGTTATTTTTTTATATGCAATCCGACCAACGGAAACGTGGGGGGTATGTTGCGGTTTGAATGGACAACAAGGAAAATTACCACAGTACGAAATAGATCGGCCCAAACCAACGTGTCTAGGTACTTTATCCTATCCATCAAACACCAGTACCTCGGCAGACAAGCCGAACGACTTCGAGAGTAGTGACGACCCCGACATCTTGTTGTCTCTAAGGGAGCCAGAATGTTCTGATTCTGATGTGTGTTCTTAATGGCCGGCAACAGGTGTTGACGAGGAAGAGGTCTGTGGCATCCACTGATCGTTGGATCGAGCTTGATATTCGGTACCTGGGCTGGGCAGCTTCCTGCAAGCACCCGGAAATATCCCCATAACTGCAACCACTATTTCGAAGCGAAACTGCCCGCAATCAACAGTGTATTCACATATCGGACAAAAACGAATTGAAGCCGTTTCAATTTCTTGAGATTCGTCCACAAGATTCTTCATGTAGGGTCGAAGGTTTGGCGAAGCGTATGGGCTGAAGCACGCAGAGGGCAGCCGTAGCCCGATGCCCTTCCCTCCATTTCATGGACTCGAATCTAATCAGAAGATGCCAATGTCACGGTGTACGTCCAGCCAGGTACAAGCTACGACAGAGTTGTCATCGTGAGTTGCTGCGAGTGAAGTAAAGTCTCGGTTCCAAAGTTACTCGACAGTAACCAAGACCGGAAACAGGGTTGCAGGTGTTGTGTGATTGGGTCGACATTCCGGTCGCAGCTTGGGCTTCATTTAGGCCAGCCTCCCCACGGAGCGCAGCAATGCGCTTCAGACCTGCCAGAGAGAAAGCCAAGATCCAACTCTTGCCCTGTTGCCCATTTCACACACTCATCACACGCCGAGGGATGCCGAGGAAAGTTCAGTCGGCCAAATATCCACCGATCCGCTGGGTGCAGATCGATAGATGTGGGCACGGTGTTGACCAGATCTGCAATCTAGAAAATCAATTAGGTAGGTAGCATGCGATCATGATTCAACCTTGTCTGGCCGTCAACGGATGCACATAAAGAGTACGGAGTATTCGTATAGAACCCGTGTGTTTGATAGAAGCAAAAGGGAAAGCCCCGACGTTTCCAGCGCATCGGAAAATACATTGCACGGACCATATAGTGGTCGGGCCAATAGATCAGGCCAGGGGTTGGGTCATCGCGGACCAGGGCGCCTTCCCCATTGAATCGGCTCTGCAGCTGAGGTGAAATGAGGGGTGTGAGTGTGGGTGGTCGAACTCGAAAGGAGGGAGGCAGCTTGGCAAGGCTGGGCCGCCATCTGGCCTCCAGCTTCCATCCATCAGACTGGCGGACTGACTTGCGACTGTCCACTCCTGCACTGCAGCTGCTGTGCTTCTTTGCGTCCCGGGAAATTTCGAAGCTGCGTTCGCAGACGTCCCAGGTTGACAGGAGCGCCCTTGACTTGCCGGACTCATGCAAGATGGGAATTCGCGACAGACCGCGACCGCATATTCTCATCCCCTCCTTCCTCCCCAACTCCCGTCGCCAAGGCACTACTTGAACTTATGACGTGATATTTGCTTGACGGGCACCTGTTCACCGTGCTCCCCGGCCGTACTGCTTCAAGTTGCTGTTGGGCACAGACCAGGAACTCTCACCTCATCAGGCTTCTCAACTCCGAGGACTCTTGAAGTAATAAGTTGAACTGTCTGACCAAACTGGACCTTCTCGTCCGTGAGAGCATCGGGTCGCAATGGGGCAGAAGACGTCAGGTCGTCGCCGGCCAACGAGATTTCCCCCGCATGTGTATCTGCCCAACAGCCACAGCAATCCAAATTTCGGCAGCCTCACTCACTCAGGCATACGTCCCTCTTGTATCCTCGCCTGTGTACGATGAATGTACATGCCTACAGACTTATTACAGACGTCCATCAGATCCGCCGCATGCAGCAAGCATCTCGTTGCTACTTGATGTATTAAGAAGAGGGCCTATCATGGCCGTTTCGCGGGAAGCAACGCTGTGGAGCGCTACTGACTCAAAAACATGAATCCATGATGCCCAGCCAGGATGGTCGTCGTCGGGGACCACGCAATTTGCCTAGTCGCATACATATGCAAAGAGGGCGGCCTAGGTCTCTGTAGTCTATTTGCATGGAATACTGCGCAGTACGTATCATATCATGCTCCTGTGGCAGAGGGCATATCGGTAGTGCAAGCACCGTCACGGCACGCGTGCACCGGTAGAGGAGGCTCAGGCTGGCTTGTGGCAACACATGGAATTTACTCTGGAGTCCTTTGACGCATGTTCACCGTCAGGGCACACGAATGAAACGTTGATGACAAGAGTCAACGCCGTGGCCTCACATTTCATCACTGCCTCCCTCCTACGGGTTAACTTACAATGGTTTATTCCACATCCATGCAACCTCCGCGGTGTCAAACCACCCATGCCAACGAGGCGCACCGGGATGCTCAGATGTTGGCCCGCCCACACGACCTTATCTGTCATCCCCCGGCCATCGCTGTTAGACTCCCCTGCGACACTGAAATGACTACCTTACTCCGTAAAGACAGACACGTCGGACGACACGGAGAGATCGTGAGACCGAGATACTGTCGACGTTCAAAGCGGCGAAAGGGGTCATAGGACGGGGCTTGGCTTAAGCTAACGTCCATCCGAAAGGACTCTCGAAGGAAAGTAGCGCAATCACAGCTGCTGTGGGCTAACTCACAATCCGTTCATCGCATCGACTAACCCCCCTGCTCCCACAAAATCTCAATGCCACAACCCACACCAGGAAGACCGACGACGGCGGGGGTGACGGTGACCACGAACTCGAGGGCGGTGGAGGTCCCACTTTCTCTCTCTCTCCGCGAAAAGAGCAAATTGAGCTCGGAGTGCCATGGTGGGTTTTCAGGCTTGACAACACCGCGATTTCACCGATTTTGCTCTGCCTTCAAAAGCACGGCTCAAGAGCGATATAGAACTGAAGGTACCTGACCTGCTCTGTCCTGAGTGTCGCCTCGAGCCTCCTACCCACCAGTGCCACTGACTGGCCCACTGCCTGCCACCCTCCATCCCGCCCCGCGCAATAGGCTGCTTGGTCGATGCTTCCTGCAGATGGCAAATCGAACAACGAATCAACGCTCAAACGGAAATACTTCCAAGTCGCCTGCAGGGTTAGATCAGATAAAGATTGCCGCTAGAGAGAGATGTGGAAGCATCCAAGGAAGGCGGGGAACTGACAACCAGCAAAGCTGCCACTATCCACGCAGTTACGGCCCACGCTGCCTCCTCGGGGACGCTCCGCTATTGAGAACTAGCGCAATAAAACCAAATGTTCCCTCCAGTTGGTGCGTGCAGCGCTTGCGGGATGGGAAAGTGAAGTGCGGTGAGCACTTCTTGCTCCCAAGTTTCCTCAGGTTTGGTCTTCCACTTCCTCCAGTCCCAAAGAGGCCAGGCAGTAGAATAAAACCGTTCAATCAGCCTTGGTTGTTATTTTACCTAGGTAGGTAGTGTCCATCTGCCTCCCACTACTCTGAGTTGACCCTTCAATAAGATAATACCATACAATACCACATTGAGTAAAATACAATACCGTATGTAGCATCCCCTCACCTCTGGTTCTAGCTCCGAAAAAAAAAAAAAAAAAAAAAAAAAAACGGAAAAAATAAAAAAAGAAGAAAAATAGTTACCGTGCGGGCTCGCTTCACTGATCAATCCCACCCCCTGACCCCTGCCTTTCCTCTCCTCTCCTCTCCTCCCCTCGCCAGGACTCCAATGTGGAGAAAACTGAGGTGACGAGATGCAACGACGCCAGCCCCGGCTTCATCGTACACACTCCACCTCTTCCCGCTTCCCGCTTCCTCTTCTACTACCAAGGTACTGACTGACTGACCTTTACCAAGACGCCCTGTACGCCCGACCTGTCGTGGGTTTGAGGCCTGGATTTTGTTTATCGACAATGTATTGTCTCCCGGCCTCATCCGTCCTGGCACACCCCAACTTCTCGTGACCAAAACCAGACTGGAAAATATAACAAGAAATCTCCAGAGTGCCCTGTCTCTCCACCCCCCCTTCACCCTTAACACCCAGGCCCAGGTGGTAGCGCCCTCATCAACGACGAACGGAGATATATATCCCTCACGATCGTCCGTGCCGTTCTTTTGTCTCACTGCCAGGCTGACCAGACCTTGTTCTTCACCTTCTCTACACCCTGGATGCCCTACGTGACCCTCGCACTTCCTCGTCCCGTCATCTTTGATCGACGCGGTCACAGCCAAGGCCTGTCCGGCCGAGCTTCCGTCTCGTTTCTTTTCTCCATTCTCCACTAAACCCGCGTTTCTTCTACTTTTTCTTAAACTGGAGTGCGCCTCCTCCCCTTCAGCCTTAATCCTGGTCACCGCGTGGGTATGGTCTCGTTATTGACGAGCGATGGACCCTTCTCTTCCTATCGTGTCGAGCGATGGGAGTCCCTCCTGGTCCGATAGCCACAGCACCGACTCAGACGACGCCCAGTCCAACATGGACCTCTCGCCATCGCCTTGGGTGGATTCCCTCGCGTCGACGTCGACATCCGTGACAGCGTCGTCGACGATGAGCTTTGCTCGAACAGGACAACTCTCTCCCATCAGTAATGGTATGGACAGGCCCGGCGCCGTGAACGATAGCAACTCGGCGAGCCTTTCTTCGCCATCCGTTTCCCCCTACATAACCGGTATGGCTCAGTCGGCACCCTCGCCCGTCTGTGCGGAGAGCTGGGCAGTGGGAGGAGGCTATCTGGATTCAGATGAGACTGCCGAGATGACCTACGGCAGCGACGATCACGAAATGGCCTGGGATCAGGGCTCTGACGATCTGTTGGTGCCGAAATCGGAGCCGCTGGATGACGACGACTTCAGAATAGACGAGATAAAAGAAGCTCCCCCCTTGACGCCAATCCCCATCACCGATCCGTCCACCACAACTCAACCAAAGACGAAACGACCACGAGGAAGACCACGGAAACACCCGCTCACCCCAAACGTCGCGGTGAATAAAGTCACAAAGGGGCGGTCCAAGACGGGCTGCCTCACATGCCGAAAGCGGAAAAAGAAGTGTGACGAGGCGAAGCCACGATGTAAGCCGACAAATGTTTAAATGGTCGCTCCGTTACAGACCGTCCTTGCTGACTCTCATTGCAGGCATGAACTGCGAGAAGAATGCTGTGGTTTGTGAAGGTTATCCGGAGAAGCAGATCTGGAAGAGCGGAAAAGAGAGGGCCGAAGAAGGTATACACCAAAATGATCAATCCTTGGTGTCGAGGCTTCATTTGCTTACTGGGAAATATAGAACGTTTGAAGTCGTACAGCTTGCCACCAATCACCATGCAGCCCATCTTCAATGGTCTGGAGACGGTGGAGGATATGATATTTTGGAAGCACTACAATGAGCACTTGAGCACAGTCCTCACTGTCGAAGGCGAGCACAAGAACGCTTTCAAAGACATGATGATACCCATCGCGGTCAAACATCATGGTCTGATGCACTCCATCCTGTCCCTGGCCAGCAAGCATATTGACTTTGAAACGCCTTATGGCATCAACATCTTGAAGAACAACCCGACCACGACGCTCAACGCCTTGCAGCTTCGATCCCTCTACCACCACGACCAGGCGAGGCTGAAGTTCTACGACGATGTTGAATTTAGCAACGAGGAACTCAGCCCTGATTACAAACTTTTAATACCTGCCCGCTATGGTCAGATGCTCTGTTTCTTGCTCGAGGCACTGGCAGAAGGAAACCCCCGAGGCGAGCATCGACTCCATCTATCCGCGTACCAGAATCTGATCTCGAGCTCTCCGCCTGACGATTCCGCGTTCCTATCCTTCATTGCCGAGTTTTTCCAATATCGCATCTTCGCCGACGAGCTTATCCACTCGACCGACGATCTCGAGCACCACCCGCCAGCCCCCAAGGAAACGCCTCCGCTTCCACCTATCCACCCGCCACGGCTGCTCGGCGTCGCCGACGGCCTTTTGGGCTATCTCTCCCAAATCACCTCAATCAGGAACACGATCCGAAGTAACATGCTGGCTCAGGTCGACCCGGTTGTTGACTACATGAGTTTGTACCGGGCAGCGGAGATCGATGCCGCGATAAGAGAATGGACCCCTGACTGGCCATCAGGGGATAGTCGTGAGCGTGTGGGCCTCCTCTACAAGCAGATGATGTGGGTTTACTTGGTCAGGACGATCTATCCGCCGCTGCCTTCCTCTCCCACGCCGTCCTCCACGACTTCTTCCGCCACCTCGCTTTCGATAATCCACAGCTCTCCCTCCCTCAGCCGGCCGTCGTCATCTGTCGTCAACACACCTCCGCGGTCTGCCTCGACAAGCTGCGCCTCATCGCCCAAGCTGCCCGGCTCCGGCTCCGGCTCCGTCGCCGCCAGTAGCCGACCAAATGAACAATCCGGCCCCATCGTGCACAAGCACAGCAGCTCGGACGCTGCCTCGACGGGAGCCCTTCTGAAGCAAACCACTGAACCTACTGCTCGAGCCGACTCGCCGCCACCTATCCGCCAGCCTTCGCAACATGATCCTCGGATAACCGTCGCCATCGACGAATCACTGGCGATCCTAGACACGTTCAAACCCAGCGACCCGAGTCAGACTCTGCTCCTCCTTCCTTGCTTCATCATCGGTACAGCCTGTTTCACCCCGGCACAGCAGGAGCGCGTGCGTGTCGCCGTCAAGACAGTTAGAGGGTACACCGGCCTTCGCAATACCGATCGTGTCCTGGACGTCCTCGAACAGCTGTGGCGGCTCATGGACGCCGGAGACTGGGCAGCCGTCTGGGACTGGCCTGGAGTCGCTCGCGGATTGAACTTGGACTTTATTCCAGCTTAAATAAGTGGAACATCGATTGGTCAATTCTCTATCATGGTCTCCGGTACAGCTTGGCCTCGGCGGACAACACATGGCAAATACGTATTTCCCATCTGATCAAGATCCCGGCTATCTGAAAAGATATCTTGGTCCATTCCTTTCTTCCCATTTTACTATTTTTTGGCGTCTAATGTCATATTTCTCCTTGGCTTGGATGTCAATACATACCGTATTCTCGCTATCCTCGATGAGAAGGGAAAACAGCACGTCGTCGCTGTCGTCTAGGGAGGGGTCTTGGGTATAGCACGCACGCACGTCTAATATCTAGAAGATTGTTCGCAAATATGACATATGAGACACGCCCCACGGGGTCTATATGGCAGTCATCAACACGGCGTCAGTTCAGGAAAAGTTTTTTTTTTTTTTTTCCTTCATAGTATTGGATCGAGCGGAGGAGATGGAGATGGACGGAGTGACTTGGGGTTGGAACGAAACAAATTTTCTTTGGGGTCTCATCCCAACAAAAGAAAAGAAAGCGGAAACAAATTTCGTCCCTTTCTTTTTTTTTTTTTTTTGCGAGAGCGAGCAACCGACTTGGCAGGAGTTGGGTATGGGTACGGGAACCGACTAATGCATAAGCGAGTTGGTGCGAGCTGGAGTTGGATTGTGATGGAGATACATCCCGGATATGACTGTTTTCGTGACTTGGATATTTTGGTACCGTTTTCGGACTCGGTTATTGGACATTTCGTAGACGACCGATAGGTCTTCCTTTGCTGCTATTTAACTACTATTTTTAATGAAAGCCAAATTCATATCCCCGGGCACACACATCACGACTTGACAACCGCGACCTGGCCCCTGACGGGCACATTGACCCGCCTCCCAATCTCGGGAAAGCCATCGACCTTGACGTCCTTGCGGAAGAGCAGGCAATGCGATGAGCCTCCAAAGTGGAACATGCCCGTCTCGTCGCCTTTTTTGACGCGCTGGCCCTCCTTGACCGTGATCTCGCAGGTGCTGACCTCATCCATGCCGACGCCGATGAAGGCCATCACCCCAATGGCCGGGTTATCCGCCTCGATGAAGATGATGGCGCGCGTCGCCAGCGCCGTCAGGTAGCCCTGCGCAGCCGTGATACCCTTCTGGTTGATGGTGGTCACCACGCCGTCGCCCTCGGGGGCCGACTCCTCGAGAAGGGGCTCGCTGAAGTAGGTGCCCGGCTGCACGAAGGCGCGCACGATCTTGCCCGACACGGGCGAGTGCCACCTGTGGTAGGAGAGCGCAGACAGAAAGGCTTGGTACACGGTGGCACCGGCAAACTGGGGCGCCAGCGGGTCGTTGGCAAGCATGTCGAGGACGGAGTAGGGCTGGCCCTTGATCCAGAACTTGTCGCGCAGTTTAACGTCGCGGGTGATGTTGTAAACTTCGGATTCGCAGGCATTGACAACGACGCCGTCATCGTCTGGGGAGGCGACGGGGCGCGCAGCGTCGTGGACGCGGCGGGTGAAGAAATCTGCCAGGGTGGGTTATTGTCCGTCGTTAAACAGGAGATCTCACAAGGGACAGGGTCAAATAGGGGGGTAAGGGAAGACGGACAGAGAAAACATACCATCCCATGTTGTGTACCCGTAATACTTCTTCGACGGGTCACATTGGAACATGTCCTCAAACTTAAACTTTGTCTCCCTCGGAGCGTTGGCGACTTCCATGATATCGTTGTAGCCGACCTCCCCGAACCACCCTGTGTTGTGGTTGCCGAGCACCTCGGCCGACTCTGGAGTCTGTTGAGTTCGTTTGTTAGCCCCGCTTGGTGGTCATAGAGTAACCCTTCCTCTATCCAATGGAAGCCACTCGCCTTCAAATATTCCCCCCACTTATTCAACACCTTCTTCAGCATCGCATTCACATCCGGATCCAAGAAAGCGGCATGCCCGGACGGCGTGCCCATGGCGTAGTCAAAGAAGGCCGCCATGGGCACGCCGACCATGCCCACACCGGCGGCGGCGTCCGTCCACGTCGGGGCGCGGCCAAAGATGTGATTCAGCACCTGCAGCATGTGGTTGTAGTCGCGGATCTGGTTCCTGCCTGTCGGATCCTTGTTGTAGGGCGCCTTGCGCGGGACCTCGTCCCACATGGCGCTGAAGTACATGTAGATGCGTGAGTTGCCCTCGATAAGCTCCTTGAACTCCTGCAGGACTGGGGTAAGTTTCGGCGGTCTCTTCTGCGGGTGCTCGTGTATTTTCTTGTCGAGTTGCTCGATCGTGTGATTCAGCCAGTGCTGCTGAATTCGGTAGTCTGTTGGGAGCCATGCTCCAGCTCTGGCTCATTTTGTTTGCATTCTTTTTTTCTTTGCACTTTGGGTAGGTAGGGTGATAGATTATCATGGCATACCTGTGAATCCGATAATCCTTAGGGATATCATGGTGATCGCCGTGCTGTCTGACACCTTTACCCATTGTGGTGGCACGCCTGTTTTCAACTTAATTCTTCGTTCTTCTGTTTTCGACCTTCGTGCGCCTGAAGAGCGATCAGGTTTCAGGACACAGAGGTGGAAAGACCTTTATAAAGAAGCCGGTGCCAAGAAAACAAAACACCAAACCCCGCGGATTTGTTTAAGTCGAGATCGTTACCGAGACACTCGACGGAAATATGCGGCAATGCCGTGTTCCCGCGGAGACGATCACCCAGAAATCAATCAAGCTTCTCCTAACCGATCAAATGCCCGTGAGAATTCTGCGTATTAAGCAGAAACCCGTCATGATTATCATGAATTTACAAGGCATCAAGAAGAGAGGAAGCAAGAATCGGGATAGTCTTGCCGTCATTCATTAAGTAAACAATGACGTCATCCGGCCGCGGTGTCTGCGATGTCTGGCTGCAAACGTCGTTGGCCGCATCTGGGCATTTGCCGACGAACGGTGCTCTGCATTATCGTGTGTGACAGAAGACTGAGCGATATTGCGGTTGGAGATGTTAGGTCCATCTCACAGGAAGGGTTCAGTCCATCTCACAGGAAGGGTTCAGTCCATCTCACAGGAAGGATTCACATATACCTTGAGTGAAGATATGGTAGTTTGACGAGGCGATTGCCTCACCATGCGTATATTCATTCCCTGGGTATCGTTGATCTCCAACCGGCCACCACTAAACAAGAAAAAAATCCATAAAACTACACCCGTCGCCATGGAGCTAGCTCTTGCTCTTGCTCTTACTCCTGATGTGGGCAGCATGCCGCCGCTTGTGCTCCTTCCTATCGCCTTCGTTCAAGGGGTTGTACAGTATTCCGCACTCCTTGCAGATAGTGAACCCCGGCCCAGGATTGATTGCTAGGCTGAGGGTCGTCTGCACCATATCCTTTTTGGGTCGATTGGCTGTCGGCGAGCGCTTCTCCCCGGCAGTGGAATCGGAGCTGCTCGAATGTGGGACGGCAGGCCCCGCTTGATTTAATGAACTCGTGACAGTCTCGCGTATTACCGACCGGTTATCATCGCCTTGGATGAGATCGAGGGTTGAAACTGCGATGAAAGGCGCGCCATGTGCTCCTTTCGGACTGGTATCTTGTCCGTGCTTTTTGTTCACCCTTGTCCCATCCTCCTTCTCCTTTGCGTCGTTTTCTTGAGGGATTTTGGCGATTGAGTCTATATCTTTCTTGGCAAAGTCAGGGCGGGTCGTCAGTCTCCGTCGTTTCCTCGGCGCCGACACTAGCGGAGGTGACGGCGGGGGTTGTAACATCTCGCTCGCATCAGGACGCTCGGCGGGTGATGCGGTACCTGAGCTGGTGGCGGTGGCGGGCTTGAAATAAGACAATATAGAGGTGCGCTTTGGTAGTTCCGGCGTCGGGAGTTGGGGGAGCGGTGATGATGGTTCTGGATGACAAGAGTCTGTCCCATTCGTGTATTTTCTTCTCCGCTTCGATGTCGGCAACTCATAGTCCTTGCTGGCAGCAGCTCGTCGACCATATGTTCTCAGAGGCCGTTTGCGCGTCTGTGTATAAATGGGAGAGCCATCTGGCGGGGAGAGGCAGGCAGCGATGGCGCCTGTCGATATGGCTTCGGGCAGCATATTCTCGCTGGTGTCAGGTCGCGACCAACCAGGCAAGTATCGGTTTGGCTAGGGTTGTCAGTGCAGATTGTAGGATTGAGGTGTCGTACACGTCGCGAACCAAGATAATGAGAGCGCTGTTATAAAGGAGGATGGGCAAATACAATTATGGAAGACATGATGGCGAACAAGCCCATGCTAGTCGGAAAGTCTGTCGAGTTGTTGTGCAGCGTCCAGTGGCCTGTGAATTGGCCCCGCATTGAGAGTCAATTGAGAAACCTTAAGACGCGACTCAAAGCGCGTCGTATCGCGTCTTAGCGCGTTGAGTTAGTGGTTGATGACGTGGGCTGTTTGCACTAAAAGCATCCCTGCCGCAGGCTGCTGCACGGGCCATATCGACTTTATCTCCCGATAATGACCTACTCCTACAAGTCGATACGATTAACAATGTACCGGTATCTGAATCTATACACCTCATGCATTGCAATTATGTTGATCCATATTTACTCAGATAGATTCCTTCTTCCGTCTTCTGAGGTTCGCATCCTCCGGTAGCATTTTGACATCAATCGCGACCGGCTCCTTCTTCTCTTCCACTCCACCACTGATATCGGTGCCAACCACCCATGTTTGCATTATCACCTTGACCTCCTTAAACTTCTTCTCTTTCTTATTCACGTCTCCAAGGTGCCAGATATACCCAGAATAGACGGCCACCTCGGCGATGCCGACCAGAACACTCCCGCCCATAGCGAGAAATAACCGGGCCGGGGTGCTCCACCACCTCGCCAAAACCCAGAGAGTGGCTGCGACACCTACGACGCTCAGCAGGACGTTGAGAATGAGCATCAGTTGGCGATGTACATCGTTATATGTTACGTCGTCATCGCCGAGATCCTCTTCTCGACTCGGCCTGTTGGCCTCTGCAAACGCATTTGTCATGTTCGCGGCGGTGGGAAATCGTCGGGAGAAGCTCTCCATCGCTGGCGCGGGGTTCGTCATGCGTTCGTAGGCGCGCTGTTCTTCTTCCCGCCGTAACCGACCCATCAAGGCCTTGTACTCGTCGGACTGCACAAATTTGTTAGACATGGTGGAAGAGAGCCGTGGGATGAGACTCACGGGCTCAGGTTTTGGTGGCGGCGGCGGGCAGTAGATATTGGAGCCTTGCAACAGCCTCTCCAGACTGTATCCACGGTCACCTTTATCTCTGAGCAGTTTCCAGAGATCAACAACCTGGCCGTGTGATATGGGATTGCCCACGCTGGGGCTGTTGAGTGACGGTTCCTTCTCATCGAGCTGGCTGTCTGTTTGCGACTGGCTCTTTTCTGGCCCCTGTGCTGATCGGAGTCCTTCCACGATGGAAGGTGTCATTGTAAGAAGCACCATCGCCACGATGATGCAGTATCGTCCGGGCACTCTGGTGTGATAGATGTGATGTTGTGGCAGGTCTGCCGGATGGTGAGTTGCAATCGAGATGTTCAATCGGATTCGGGGATCCAATGGAAAAGACGTGCCCAGAACCGTGGAAGCTCCAACATCGGATGGCCCACTGGACTGCAAGGGTCAACGGATGACGTGCAGCACCAGCCACAGAAGAGATTTGGCAAGCCACAAGCTCCAACGCCAAGCACTTTAGCGATTGGAGCACTCCAAAATTTCGAGTTTCTGGTATGGAAGTTTTCGGGATCTCGCTTGACTCGTTGAGTCGGCCGTGCTGCTTGCAAATAGCACACCAGACCCAGACACGTACGGTACACGCCCGCTGTTGCTGATATCGACAACAACACGAGCGGCTTTCCACGAGTTCCACGGACATCCCCAGATGCGGCCGGCGAGTATAGCGTCGTGATTGTCAGTCAATTGGCTGCTTCCGAGGAGGACTTGTTTAGGAAATGCAGCTCCGCGCAGGACCCGGGGTGAGAGCCCACGCTGAGGCCGTCGTTCGCAGCACCTTGTCATCGCCGACATGTTCCGCCTGCTTGAGGGCCGTGGCAGTGGCATCCCCTCTACATGACCGGAGACCGCCGTCCAGAGTCTTCTTCCATTCGACCCGGAGGCGATCCTCGGCCTGGGCCGCGGCGGTCTCGGTGGCTGGTAACATGGTCACGAATGCCATAACCCGCGCCAAGGGCGACATGCCTACCATCGACCCCCTGCACATGATGGCGAAGGAGATGAAGTTCCTGACGGGAAACATCAGGAAGCTTCTCGGCTCCGGCCATCCGTCCCTGGACCGCGCGGCCAAGTACTATACCCAGGCCGAAGGGAAGCACGTCCGCCCTCTAATAGTGCTTCTCATGTCGCGAGCGACCTCCCAGTGTCCCAAGGCCCCGCAGCGGCAGCAAGCGACGCTACATGCATCCGCCGCGATCGATACATCCATCTCCCCTCTCTCCGTCCTTTCCGACTTCAACCCATCCGCGACGACCACCGAAGCCGCCGATTCGGCCGCATCCTCAGAAACCGATATCCTCCCGTCCCAGCGGCGGCTTGCCGAGATCGCGGAGCTCATCCACACGGCCTCGCTGCTGCACGACGACGTGATCGACCACTCTGTCTCGCGCCGTGGGTCACCATCGGCCAACCTCGAGTTTGGAAACAAGATGGCCGTGCTGGCAGGTGACTTTCTCCTGGGCCGGGCGTCTGTCGCGCTGGCACGCCTGCGCCACGCCGAGGTGGTTGAGCTTCTCGCGACCGTCATTGCCAATCTTGTGGAGGGCGAGTTCATGCAGCTCAAGAATACGGAGCGCGACGAGAAGAATCCGCGGTGGTCTGAGGAGACCCTCGCATACTACCTACAAAAGACGTACCTCAAGACTGCGTCGTTGATCAGCAAGAGCTGTCGCGCAGCGGCGCTGCTGGGCGGCGCGGATGCGGCGACGGTGGAGGCGGCGTACAGCTACGGAAAAAATCTGGGGCTGGCGTTCCAGCTGGTAGATGACATGCTCGACTACACCCGCAGCGAGCAGGAGTTGGGAAAGCCTGCTGGAGCGGATCTCGAACTCGGGTTGGCGACGGCACCTCTGCTCTTTGCATGGAAGACGATGCCGGAGCTCGGCGCATTAGTAGGGAGGAAATTTGAAAATGAGGGCGATGTTGCAAGGGTTTGTTTTTTTCTGCCCCTTTCTGCTTACAGCATTATGATAGTCACTGACAAGACGACAAAATAGGCGCGAGACCTCGTCATGCAAAGCCAGGGCATCGAGCAGACACGGGCGTTGGCAGAGGACTATGTCGCGCAGGCGATTGAAGCCATCAGGCCCTTCCCAGATAGCGATGCCAAGGACGGTTTAATAGAGATGGCTGTGAAGACACTGAAACGTCAGAAATAAGGCCCAGCGCCCAGAATATTGTGAGATATTACCTTAGATCGAGGGTTGGGGGAGGAAGGGCTTCACGAACCTCACGACTCTGTCTCTCTGTGTGGTGCCTCGACCAAAGCACACGAGGTGTTAACTGTATTGTACCAACAAACAAGCAAATGTAAACCGACTTTATACCTAGCGGCTCGGGTTTCCGGGCATGTAAGAGTGGGATATATTTAGAGAAATATACAAAAAGCCGTGTGTGGCTAAGGTAACTAGGCATGTGACATATAAACACCGGAAAGGGGGTTGTGAGAAGAAGCAAAACAGCTTACACAGAATCTATATTCTCATTCCCAATACTTTGTTTACTCACCAACAATCATGACCACAGTCGGTCGGTTTACCGTATTATGTTGGTTGCACAAGCGGTAGTGTGGCCGTCTGATGGTGGAGGATGTGGTTGTTCTTTGGCACTATAAAGGGGTTTGCTGATCCCCATTGACGAATAAGCTACTCTACTTGCAGATTAACCACAGATATAAATAGCAGTTCATATACAGTTATACTATTCCCTTTGGTTGTCGTCACTTCGAGCTGGTGTGGGTGGTAGCGGTTGAGGTTCATACCCCGGGTAAATACCACAAGACCGGAACTCGTACCTCCATATTTCGACTTTCAGGTCTATCCGTTCATTCAGTGTTGCCAACAGATATAAGTGTGCGTGCATTCCCGCCTCCAGTTTTCTTTTGGCATTTCCGCATTCTAAGGTTCATTCTCTCAACACCCAAAGCAACGCCAAATGAGAATATCAATCACTGGAGGTGTTGCCTTTGTCAGGCAGCGTTCGAGTGTATCAGAAGCAGATCAGCAGCAGCCATGAGGCTCCAAACACCCTTCTTCACCTTGCTCATCAATCTCATCCATACTCACACCACTGCTGCTGTTGAGGCAAACAAGGACACAGGCACCGCGAATACCCATCCACACGATGAGCCCCGAGGAGACGTTGGAGTAGCAGCAGCAGCAGCAGGAGCTTGGCCGACGCGAACAAAGATATGGTCGACCGTCGAGAGCTCCGTGACAGCCATCCAGTGGGTCAACCCGCGCAAGGCGACGCAGTTCACCACCAAGACGGTCACGACCCTCGAGCCGCGGCCAACGTTCGCTTCCTACCCGGGCACCGTCACCGAGATCGTTATTTCGCACGTCACCTGGGAAGGACGGACGACCTCCTCTAACGGCGACACCAGTACATCGGTGACGTCGTTTGTCGCGACCGTGCCGGAGACATGGGTGGTCTCTAGACCTTCTTCGACACCACGGAAAGCAGGAGCGCAACCACTGCCGGCTGGGACGAAGGAGGGTGGGCTACCTTGCGGCGGCGGATGTTCTTCCTCCTCCTCTGGTAGACCTAGTGGAGGGGAGGATCCGCTTTGTGAGGCCACAGGAATGCGGACGGGTTGTCAGGGGCAGTGCGTGATGCACGAGGAGAATGAGTGGTGGTGCTACATGCTGCACCAGCGAGACTACAAGTACCCCGAGATGCGCATGGGCAGGGCGTGCTGGGGCCCGGGAGGACGGTACAGACAGCTCAATACGCCGTGTCTGGTGGGAGATGTCGGCATGGCCTGTGTGCCGTGTCAGGGGCTGGATAGCTCGTGGGGAGCGGGAAGCTGGGAGGGACCGGAGGCGAACAATGATGGGATCTAGAGGTCGGATGGTTCTTGATGCAGCCGGTGGTCCGGAAGCCGGATTGGGATCCGGCTTAGGGAATAATAAAGTATGTCAAGACGATGAAGCTCGGAGTAGTGGAGGTCAGGTTCGAGTGAGCACACAAGATGGATGGATGTGAAACTTTGGTGGTGTGAACCTCTGCGTGTGTAAATGTCCGTAGTTCGGGTTCTGGTTCTGCATGATTGTTGGTCCGTCTTATATCGGAGCTTACATGTTAATATAACATATAATAACGTGCTTGTCGTACAAACATACTGTGGTATACGTGCTGGACAGGGCGGTAGATATTGTCAAGTCGTGACATACCGGTATATAAGGCTGCATAGTGTTGACGACCCTAGAGGCTCTATGTATTTATAATGAAGGCTCTCCTCCTCTTCTACCTCTGCAGGGGTTTTTTTGTTAGACTGGTGACTTACAAGGGAGTAGGTCAGGATTGGTTTCCACCAGATTCCACGGGTGCCGGCCATTGACGTCAAGTCAATACAAGGTTCTCCTTGTAATTTATGTGTAAAGATACCTTTTCAAGACTTCTTTTCAGCTCTTCTGATTCCGTTCTCATCTATCAAACACCACTGCAAAATGGCCACAGAAACCCTAACCCTCTGGCAACTGCCAATCTATTGAATCCGAGTACGCCGCCATCAACCCCAAGAAGAAGACGAATTAACAACACCATAACGAAAAACTCTAGTACGCGTACGAAGAAGAAAAGCCCCTGATTTATCAAGAGAAGACAAAGTCGGAATCAGAGCCCTGCATATATTTGGCCATACGTACGAAGAAATTGTAACGGGCAAGGCAGTGTATTGCAACTAGCTAGGCCTACTCTACGAAGACGCAGAACATGAGGAAAAAGAGGAAAAGAAAGGAAGTCTCGTGGGAAGACAACCTCCAACTGTACACATCTGCGGAAGACAGAAGGTTCTAGAGCCGCCATGGGTCGGGTTGTGGTTTAGTGTTGTGGTCCGTGTAGGTGCTTGTCGTTTCTGGGAATGGCTTCGTTCAGGGGTCGCCGGTGGGGCGCTGCCTCGCCGCCGTGGTCCTGGGCTCCATGCCGAGGGTCGCCGAGGCGGCACCAGGGCTCAGCTCGTCACAGAAATCATCGAAAAAACCAACTGTACTATGCGCCAGATTCAGGACGCTTGTACTGGGCCGTTGACACCGAAGAAAAAGGGGGCAATACATAAGGGCAAATTAGCGATCAAAACACCAGAAAAACAAAGACTGAAGGAGTGGTGAAAAGAAGATCAAAACCGGGTTAACTATCCCTATCATCGATTTGCCTTTCCGCCTGCTACCTGTTACGAACCCCGATTGGAGGATTAGGCGAGGGAGTCCCTGGGCCTATCAGAGGGTGCTCTGCGGGACACAGGGTCTTGGCACAGAGCAATTGTGGTCTCTGTGCTCTGTGGCGCCATGACAGAGGGGATACAGCAGTTGTGCTCTGTGTGCTCTGCTGCTCTGTTGCAGAGGCAACAGAGCAACAGGCTGGCACTCCTATTGGCTGTAGCATTTCTATATAGTTGCGAGTCTGGCACTCTTGAGGATGGATTTATTACGGCAGTAATCAATACAGGTAAGTACTTTGGCAATAGTTGTTGTGACAACTGCGCATCTTGTGTGTTCAGCGGAACCGATACTCTTTGTGATTACCCCCTACCTCAGACCTAACCCCTTGTGGCTCTGTGGAGCAACAGACTCTTGTGAGCCTTGTGTTGTCAAGGCTACCCCATACACAGGTTGTTACAGGTGGATGTTTTGGACTTGTATTGCTGGGAGACGAAAATGGCCCGGATTTATATGGGAGAAAGAATTCGGGGGAATTGACAGTAGGAACTATATTACTCATATTGTTCCGCTGGTTCATTCTTTTTGTTAGTCTTGTTTTTCAACAAGACAACGCTCCATCCCATATGTCTAGAATGACCACAAAAGAGCTGGAAAGAAGAGGGATTCCACGGTTAAAATGGCCACCTAATTCCTCAGAGCTTGCCCCTATAGAAAATGTATGGCCGTGGATGAAGTCTTGGAATGCCGTTATTGTGACAAACCAGCCAATAGTACACAACTGTAACAACCTGTGTATGGGGTGTCTCTGACAACACAGAGACCACAAGACTGTATGCTCCACTTGAGCCACAAAGGGGTTTAGGTCTTAGGTAGGGGGTAATCACAAAGAGTATCGGTTCCAATGAACACACAAGATGCGCAGTTGACACGACAACTATTGCCAAAGTACTTGTATTGATTACTGCCGTAATAAATCCATCCCAAGGAGTGCCAGACTCTCGTCACTATATAGAAATACTACAGCCAATAGAAATGGACCAGGCCGCCAAGCGGTCTGGGTCAACATCGCAACCCAGAAGACCCGAACACCGGGTCGTCTGGGTCAACCCGTGGCCCAGGGGACCCAAACGCTGGGTCACCTGGGTCAGTCCGCGACCTGCTGCCAGCTGCCACCAGTTGTCAACCTTTGTGGCCAACCTGATTCGTGACAACTGTGAGGACCAAGCCCTCCCAGACCCTTGTTTCATGCCTCCCAGCCGCCCCGCAGAGCTATCGTTGGGAACGGTGTGGAGACTCAGCCACTAGGACCAATCAGGAGCAACGAAGGTCAAGGGGTCCCACCCCACGATGAAGCTTGTCGCGCTTCGCGCTCCAAGGATTGTGCTTTTCTTCCCTTTCCTCTGCAGTTTAGAATCTTCGTTGATAGCGCCCAATTGATGAGTTCGTCCATCGATCCTTGATGACGGCCGTGACAACAACAACCATACCAGTGCGCCATGCCAGCCCTGTAAAAGGAAGCCAGAATTCTACGTTGAAGACTCTGGAATGCTGTATAATTTATATAGCCTACGTCACAGTTATGACATACAATTTTAACTGAACAACGGTTAAAAGAAGCTATTTGGGAGGCTTGGGAAGCTGTACTGGAAGATTTACTATTAGTATTAGCACATTCAATGCCTGACAGGCTCAGGCGTTGCATAGAGAGGCGTGGTGACCGGATAGATAATTGATGTTTTCTTTTCGTCCCCCTCACTTTTTCATGTACAAAATATTCTAGATTCTGCTGGTAAATGGGCAAGAATTTAGGGATTTTACTATACCAGACCACCCAGTTCACCCCCCGCTTCTGGTGGCTTAGCTGTACCCAATTAACAAAAAAAAACCCTGCTGAGGTGTATATAGCAGCACAGTCAAATATGTCACGGGCAAGGTAGTGTATTGCAACTAATTAAGCCTACTCTACGAAGACGCAGAACATGGGGTATGATGCCCCGCGCTTAATGCGGAAGGTCATGGAAGGCTCGCGCGCAATTGGCGCTAGTTTGGCGTTGTGGCCCGTGTACCCATACCTATTTAGAGGGCAGAATTCTTCAATAGTTCTAGATTAATTCTGCAACGTAGAAATCTACAGTCATGAGTAGTCCTTACTATTGCCACTGCAGCCAGTAAAACCTCGTGTCTAACAGAAGAAAAAAGAAGAAGAAAGGCCTGGTAAGAGGGCCTCTGGTTATGTACGTGACTGCGTTGTGTGACGGTCGGTGCGATTGAGCCTTGATTGCCTTAATTGAATTGATTGCGACTGTCAACGGTATATAACCAATTAGAATTCCGAAGGTTAGCACCTTTGATATTCTGGCATTCTTTTACGATTGAGGGGGGTTTAGTGTAATGGTTTGGGTCATTGCACTGGCTCGTCACACGTTGCTCCAAT